>CAODLS010161698.1:0-19068 GCA_948243855.1 Flueggea neowawraea | reverse complement strand
GACTGTGAATCGCTACTCCTCTCTACGTTCACACACACACAAAAACTATGTGGTTAAGGGAATGTGCTAGCAACAACAAAATCTGTCCAAACAAAACTAGGGCATTCGGCTTTGGCTCTAAGCAAAGAGAATGATGTCTCTTTGTTTAAGCTATAACTAGAGGTTATTATGGAGGCTTAGAAGGAAAGAAGAAAGGTTTTTTGCTTCTGTTTTCCTTCCTCAAATTCGGCTGAACCTAGAAGAGAAGAGAAGAGAGTTGTGTTGGGAAAAGGGGTTACAGTTTCTTACTAATGTGGCTGTCGAAATTATGATTTTATAAAACCCTAATGTCCTTTAATATATTCAGTGTTTTTAGGCACTTAAAACATGAAAATATATGCTGGAATTAATCACAAAAAACCGGCGACATATGATGCAAATGTAGTGTCCTAGTTTGACCAAACTAGCTTAAGTTTTAAGAGTCCTTTTCCAACACAACATCTTCCCTTCTTTTCTTCATTTAATATCTGATAATTAAATCAATGTTCAGGCTTAAATCCACATCCAATGTGGGCCTCATATGGCCTAAAATTATTTTATCCAATAAAATAAATGTTCCGATAAAAAGACGATTTTACCTTTAACCTAGTTTAGGATCGTATGTGATCCTGTAAGTCTATTCAATGTTGGCAATGGGCATTGAGTCTATAAATCATAGGCAATCTCTAGCAAGACACTATGGTTACCCAAAATGAATAGATATTAATTGGCATTACCAAGACCTAATGCAACCTTATACGATCCTTTGCCTATCGATATCCTGATTAGTATAAGGCATTGACCTAGTCATCCTTATTTATTGCTTAATCATTTTATTGACTATCTGGTAAGATTGATTGTGTCAAATAAATGATTTCTCTTATCATTTCATTTGGGCGTGGCCTTGCACTACTCAATCTCTACCAATCAAGTGGCCGATAATATCTTCTCTCTTTACGAGAGGGGCAATCCCATCACTTCACTCATGTTTCTTTGCGAGACTCTCCGCATACCCAATCATACCCATACTTGTCAACTAGTTACGGCCACGTTAGGCGTATGTCAAAGTATATGACAAGTCACCAAAAACCCCATAGTGATTTTAGGTCTGAGGATTCCAATATAAGCATTGCATGAGAATGACTTACCATTATGCAGTATTCTCATTAGCGGATCGAATCCAGATACCTTGTTCCAAACTTTGTATCTATGAAATCTGATAGATATTCCCTATCCATGACCCGTAGAACGTGATCATAGCACATAGCTCATACTAGTCTTAGTTTATTTTCACTCCCGTGGTTATAATCGACTAGGGATGTTTAGAATGAAATTCTTTATCACTTCCAGGTTCTACTATCAAGGTCATCAACCTTGATAACTCAAGTGCCGAATATTCATTCATGGACATTTTATCAACCATATATGCACAAAAAATAAATAAATGATAAAACTAATGCCTCATATTTTTATTTCCAAAATAAAAGGTACATATACAATGAATTGGGACTAGGGCTTACACTAACAGTTTCAGGCTCTTGAGGTTGCTTAAAACTAGAGGGGACATCTTTTAGAGTGAAAACTGGTATCTCAATCTCTTCCATACTCTTTCCAGTTCTTATGCTCTCAAAATGCTTAAAAGTCAACTTCTAAAGTTCTTCAATTTTGAAAGAGCCTTCACTAAGTTTGGCTTTTGAATTCCAAAAATTCCTTTTCAAGTTTACTCTTGCTGCCACTTCCTTTTTCAGGCCCAAGTCCTACTGCTTCTTCACCATCTTCATCTTCTTCAACTCGCTTAGCAACTTTCTTCTTTGGCTCATGATAGGTTGCATTTCATGCATAATTTATGTTGCATTTTATGTTAGTTTTGCATTGTGAATTGTTATTATTCTGGTATTTTTATGTCTTTTGGCTTCTTTGGTGGTTTAGGTGAAATATTGGTGAAACATAAGAATTTGGGCTATTTTGGGGTGTTTTAGCGTGGACTGCACTTTGGCATGGCCATTTTGTAGAGGGCACGATGATTGGGCTGACTTATTCTGTATTGGGCCGCGTGTTTTCACCATTAGACCTTGGAATTTGAGCCTCATGAACGTGGTTGAAGACTTTTAACCTAGTTTTGGGGACAACTACAGTTACATCATCATTATTATTATTATTATTATTATTATTATTATTTTATCATTATTAGTTACATTATGATTAGGTTTCTGGAGGAGCCACCTATAAATACTCTTTTTATTATTGTTGGCTTCTTCTTCCATCTTTTGTCACGTTGAACAATAGCTCCATTATTCATCTTTTGGCTTTCTCTCTTCGTCATGCGTAACTAAACTTCATTCTAGTTAAGATATTTCTAAAGTTTGATCCTCCAAGGTGTGAGACTATTGTTTTACTTGTTATTAAGTGATTCAAGTATTTATTCAGTTTATGTGCCTTAGTTCTTTTATTGTTGTTCATTTTGATTGATTGATAAGGGCTCGTTGATTAATTGAATGAATGATATATTGTTATTTAGGATTGATAGTGTGTCACATTAGATCTAGGTAACAAATAACATGAATTTATGTGTTGGACATAGTTCATTGTTATAGAATTGATTAATCTGGTTTAAATGAATCACAACATTTTCGGTTTCACTAGCTAGGATAGGATGTCTTTCGTTCTTACTGCTGCCATAGATTAAACCTTGTCAAGGCATCCCATGGATTTTCTAGTGGTTAGGAAAATAGTCTACAGGGTGTCCCGGAGCTATCGATAAGGTAAAAAGAGATTGGTTAATTGAGTGTGTTTCCGTTAACTATAACCCTGTCTATTCGAATGCTTGATATTCATCTTTTGTGTCTATGATCAACTGAAAAAGGATTGAACAGAGAAATATCTTAGCTAGGCTTTTATCATTATTGAATTCTTCTTATTTTCATTGCTGTCATTTTATTCTGTTTTGCAAATTTTAATCTCTGCTTAATTTTAATTTATGTTTCATTCTCATTTCGATCAATTTTATTTTATTTTTCTATTTCTGCAATTAAACAATTTCCCACCGGTCTCTATGGATCGACCCTGCTCACCGCTTTACTCATTTTATTATTCTAAGCAGGTTAATATTATTTTGGTGGGTTTAACACCCTATCAGTCAGTTCCTTTTCTTAGAAAAATCATCTCTTCAGGCTTTGGTTTGTATTTCTTATCCTTTTTGTTCACAAACACATCTATATCTCTTAAGTATGGACGATAAATGTATCCTTTGTCAACCGTTCTAAACAAATTCATTGTTCCCAGATTCTCTTTTTCTGATTTTGTCAACCTCCACTACCTGAACTTCTTTGAAACTAGAAAAATCAACTTTGAAGTGTTCAAATATCTTTGTCAAGTGGCTGGCATAGGGAATGCTCTCCTTTCATTGTTTTTCTTGATGATCAAAGGTAGGCTTGTTGGAACTCTAAACCTTTTCAAGCAATATATTAAGAAACATTAGAGAAAAATTGATTTCTTTTCCTTTTATTAGCAAATAGATTGCAATCTCATATTGAAACGTTATAGGAGCTTGTGTGTGAGACCTTGTATTTATCACCTTCGTAAATCCTAGGTGCACCATTCTCCAATGTGCTCCAGAATCATTTTGATCAAGCAATTCAGACTCCATTTCAACAACTTTAATCTACTCAAACATATACTTCCTATTTTTTTTTGTATTCACAGCCACTAAGTTCCTGTCTTCATCTATCTATTCTTTCTCATTTTCTTTTCGTTTCTTAGGAATTCTCCCAGACATTGGCAACTTAAATAGTTTATGTAGCAATTCATCAGTGATTAAAGTCTCTTTCTTGCTCACTCTACTTTTAATTCCCACTTCTAGATACCTGTTGTCCTCAATGTCATCAATTTTCCATTGGGTAGCATTAGCGTAAAGCTCGTGGACAAGGTTAGGGTGATAATTCCTTCATTTAGCACAAACATTTTGCAACCATACTTCATAAAATCCTTGTCTAAATCCAATCCTTATTGTTTTAAACTTTTGAAATAAAAAACCCTAGAGTCTGAAAACTCTACACGTTGTAGGGCTTTAAATCTCTTAGCAGTTGCAAGATCAACAAATATATCTGAACCAAAATCCTCACCCATCATCATACGCCTCTTAACATTTCTAGAGGGGGTAGAAGCTTTCTTACCGTTAGCCTCATATTTTTGGATTCTCTCTGATCTTGGTCTTTTAATCCGTTTAGAGGATTCCCCTTTCTCTGTTGTAGGGACGTCATGGACTTTCTTGGTCCATTTCACAGTTGGATTTTTCATTCGCAGAGAGATTCAGTGGAGGAAACGAATGTGAAAGCTAGATGGTTAGGGTTCTACGAGCGTTGTTAGGGTTTTGTTTTGCGATTGAGGGAATTTGAGAGATTTTGGGAGAGAAATGGTTTGGAAAGTGATTTGAATGAGATAAATTAGGACATATAAGGGTTTTATCTTTACCGGGTGAAAATATGAAAAATCTAGCGTGTAAATTTTATTTGGAAAATTTTGGTCAGTGAAAATTTAGGAGGGCAAGTGAAATTTGGGAATCTGTAAGGCTTTACATGCGTAGGTAATTCTCTACATGCACTCACCTTAGTTTGTGATGACATACGTATGTTGAGCCTCATCTACGTATGTTGTTGAGAGGTGGTTTTGAAAAATGATATGAACAGTAGGTATATGGAGTACCTTTACGTTCATAGCAAACTGAATAACACACTTAGACCATAGTTGTGGCATCTACGTTCGTTTTTGTTGGCCCGAAATGACAATCCAAGAGGGGGTGAATTGGATTTTTGACTTTTAAAACTTGTTTAAAACGTTTTTGTAATTATCAAAATATTCAGAATAAACAAAAGCAAAGTAAGAATAATTTATCCAATTCACACAAATAATAATGTAAAGAGAGAAGAGATAGAGAAATCAAATTCATATTTGGATAACTCGAGTTAAATTTTCATGTTTGATGATATGAATTTTTCTGGACACTTTGGTTCTTTTAGGCAACTTGTTTACTTGAGTTAGGCTCTTCGTTTACTCGAGTTAGGCTACAACGATCATCCTAAAACACTCAAGTATCAAGCTCAATTTTGTTCATCATCAAAGCATAAAGGGATCCAAATGTTAACCACCATTGGTCCAACAATCTCCCCCTTTTGATGATGATGACAAAATGTGCGTGAATTTGAACATCTATTAAACAATGACAAATAATATAATCAAGGATTTTACTCCTTGTCATTTGGTTAGTTCAACACAAGTATAAGCATAATGTTCAAATCAATATTGATGCCAATTATAAGAATTTATGCAACATTCTCCCCCTTTTTGTAATCGTCAAAAAGGATATGCAAAATCAACATACTCCCCCTTTTTCAAAGAAAAGAAATCAAGAATTATTAAGCACAAAATGCTCCCCCTTAGTAAATGCATTTATCAATCAAATCATTTTGGAATTTAAAACTCCGCCTTTGAAATTCAAAGTATGCATTAAAAATCACCTGAAATTAATACCATTTAAAAGAAACATTTTGCAATCAATACAATTATACATTCAAAACATCAAGTCAATCAACTAAGCAATATTTCAAAAAATATCATAAATGTAAGGAATCAAAACAATGCAATAAATCACATTCAATCAACATGTAAATAAATTTAAAAAAATAAAGCAAAGTTTAGGGTCAAAAATGGGTTACCACATTTGCTTTCCTTTTCCTTTCATTGTCTTTGATAGCCATTAAGCACAAACCTCCAACTTCATTGTTGTCATCCTCAAGAATTCTTCTTTTTCTCCTCTTTCCATGTTTCTTCAAATATGGATGATTCAATTTGACGTGTTTGAAGTTGTGGCACTTATAGAAGATGGGCTTGTTGTTGTTCTTCTTGCTCGATTTCTTGAAACCCTTGTTTCTTTTGAGGAATTGTGGAATTTGTTCTTTTCGGCATGCTCCCCTCTTTCTTTTCCTTGTATGGATACTTCTATAAAGCATGAAATGGATTTTGAGCTTTCTCTTGAGAAATGAAAATTCACTTCTTGCAATTGTGTACTCTTTTCTTCATGCGCTTCTTGTTGATGATCAATTTGATCTTTGATTTCCAAGCTTTCATCAACTTGTGTACTTTGTAGTTGAGATTCTTTCTCATGCACATTATCTACAAATTCACAAGCTTGGTTAGACAAATAGATTGAATCAAGAGTACTCAAAATATCTCTAGCATCATGACATTTGGAGATTATAGAATAATCATTTCCATTCAAAGATCTTTGTAAAATATGCATGGATTTAATTTGCAAGGAAAACATTTTCTTGTATGCTCATCCCAAGAATGTTTTTGGTTTTATTGAAAATCCATTTTCAACAATTTCCCAGAAATCATAATCAATAGAGAGCATATAAACTCGAATTCTCATCAACCAATACGAATAATCAAAACCATCAAAGCAAGGAGGTTTATCAATTTCATCCCCATAATTAAAACAAGAAAAATCATTCAATGTTTCCATTTTGGATCCTTTTCTCTAGGTTGTTAAACCTTAAAAAAATATGAGTCTTAGCTCTGATACCAATTGTTGGCCCGAAATAGCAATCCAAGATGGGGGTGAATTGGATTTTTGACTTTTAAAACTTGTTTAAAAACATTTTTGAATGCAACAGTAATAACCAATATGAGTTAAAAGCAAAACAACACAATAAATCAAAGTTCTCAAAAAGCTAGAGTAAAGAGAGAAGAGTTAGAGAAATCAAATCCACGACGTATAGTGGTTCAACCCTTTTAGCCTACGTCCACTCCTCAAGCTTTTCCTTGAGAATTTGAATCCATTATGACTCTTGTTTCAATGGGTGCAAGATTAAACCACTACAAACTCTTGCTTCAAAGGTGCAAGATTAAACCAATACAACCTCTTGCTTCAATGGGTGCAAGATTAAACCTCTACCAATACAAACCTTATTTTTTAGACAAACAAGAAAACTATTCATCTCTCAAATACAAAGATATGATTGACAATGAAGAACGAAATCAATAATGAACACTCTCAAGCAACAATGAATTTGCAAGTGTAAAACCCTCTTGAGAATTGTATGAATGATTTGCAAGATTGAGCACAAGAAAGCTTGATGTTGTTGTAAGATGTTTGCCAATGGTTAACCACTTCTTCTCTGATGTATCTTGAATGCATTTATAGCTTTCCAAGTCGATATGATCGTTGGGGTAGATAAAATAGCCATTGGAGTGCATTTATAGCTATTGCAATATTCTAGAATAATGGATAGCTCGAGATAGATAATTGGATAACTCGAGTTATATGACCCATGAATAACTCGAGTTATATTACCCCTGAATAACTCGAGTTGGACATTTTGTTAACTCGAGTTAAATTTCCATGTCTGATGATATGAATTTTTTTGGACACTTTGGTTCTTCTGCGCAGCTTTTTAACTTGAGTTGTATCTTAGTTTACTCGAGTTAGACTAGAACGACCATCCTAAAACACTCAAGTATCAAGCTCAATTTTTTTTATCATCAAAACACAAAGAGATCCAAATGTTAACCACTCTTGGTTCAACACTAATAGTTCCGATAGAATTGCATATACATGAATAAATTGGCCACACCATTCCTTTTAAGCCATGTGAAATCAAATGCAGAACTTGAGTTCAGTTTTGATGATGATGTGCACAAAACATCCATGAACATTTAGGAAATAAGTGCAGACGTGCATATTCTATAATTTGTGGCAACAAGGCATGCTATGAATAATCTACACACGTAGAAATTGAGCAAAGTGTGTAGACGTGTATGGCATTGAAGGCAAAAAGCATCAGATCTTGCTCAACGCATGCAGAATGAGTTGCTACGTAGTGATCTTTGAAGAACAACGATATACGCACATAGTAAGATTAACTACGCACGTAGACGAGCGTAGATGCAGACAAAAGCAAGAAGCTTCTCAAGAATTTGAATTTGAATATTCCCTGACCAATGCTGACACAAATCATGAGTAAAATCAGAGGTGTAGACTTTGATCAGACGACAACACATGTTGAAAGAGGAGATATGCACGTAGAATGCCACTGGGTGAAAATTGTACATTCTGAAATTCAGAGCAATGCACGTTGAAGGATGAAACAATGCACATAGAAGATGAACAACGCACGTAGAAGAGGAGTAACGCACGTAGATGCTGATTCACTTAAAGCCAAGACTATTGGAGTTCTATCATCGCATGTATACTTTCTATCAACACATGCAGAACTCAATTGGAATAATGAAATACACGCGTAGAAGAGGAACAACTCACGTAGTGAAGGGTGACGTGATTACTGAGCAGAATTTGTCTTATTTCTCAACGGCTACTTCGAGGCTCCAATGACTATATTTATAAAAGCAGCTATAAAAAGACGTCCTAGAACAGTAGAGAAAAAAGAGAGACTTGTACTAGAGTTTGTTATTTACTTTATCTCTCTTTTCTACCTTTCTAACTCATTTGAGTTATTCACTTGCAATATTATTTATGGGTTGGTGTGAGATTTAATTTGTTTTCATTCCTAGGTTGAATCTTGTAACAAGCAAGGTATTTTCTTGGGGTAGATAGGTTTCCTTGTTGAGCCTTAAAAAATAAGAGAGGTTGCTAGTGAGCCTAGAAAAACTAGTGTTGGTTTTCTTGTTTCGTCCTTAAAACAAGGTGAACAGTTTTCTAGTTGATCCCTTAAAAATTAGGTTAACAGTCTTCTAGTTGAGCCCGCAAAAACTAGGAAAATAGTTTGTTAGTTGAGCATGTAAAAACTAATGGTTTGGTTTTCTTGTTTTGTCTCTAAAACAAGGTGTAACGGTTTGCTTGTATAGGCCACAAAAACAAGTGTTGTAAACGGTTTTCCTCCACCCACAAGTGAGGAGATAGTTGATTGAACTCTCTAGTGTATTTAGAGGAGTGGATGTAGGTTAAGAGGACCGAACCACTATAAATGTTGGGCTTTGATTTTCTCTCTCCCTTACTCTCCTTATTTTGTTTTACACTTGCTTTATATTGTTTGTGGATTGGTTGTTTTATTACTTCCGCGTTTGGCTTTGATTTGATTTGAAAAGAACTTTGTTATTTGTTTTAGTTTGCAAAATATTTTCAACAAAGTTTTCAAACTTCTTAAAAATCCAATTCACCCCCCTGTTGGAGTGCCATTTCATTGCTTATTAGGACCAACGATTCCGTTTTCATATAACACAATATAGCTCAATAACATTCTAATAATTCAGATATTGTGTCCTGCATTTATCATCAACACTCGAGTGCGTATCATATATGAATTCACCAATATCACATAATCAGATCACATAGAATAACCAATACTAATGTTTCCACATATCTCATGGCAGCTCATAGCAATACCAATATATTAGACAATATATAATATAGCACATAAAGCACGTAATGGGTTCACTCACAAGACAAAACAAGTTGGAGTACTTTAGCTCGCCTCTGGAGCCTCTTCGTAGCCCTTCTCAATTTGCTCCTAAGATGTAGTTGACGTGAAATTGACGATTTTTAGGTTTTCTATCAAATTTTCTAAGCAAATATGTTCTTCTCCTATTTTCGCTCCCTTTTCTCTTCTGTTTTCTCTCAACTAAGTGACCTGAGCACAAAATGAATCCGTTCTCCTTATCTAACTTCTAATTTTATCATCTTTAGTTTAAGCACGAGGTGGCAACGTACTTAATTTGGTCCAATAAAATGCGTCCACTTTTCTCCTTCCTATCTACTCAATTTTTGATAATTTTTACACCTAAGCATTCTTAAACCTGCAGTAACAAATTATACTATTTATACAATTATCTTGGTGTATTTACGAAACCACCTATTTACCCCTCTTTCCTAATTGTTTCACTTTTGCACCTTGATTCTACTACGGATAAACCATTTATCACACTCATAAATTTATTCTAAAATATTCTCAAACCATATCGACAAATGAAAACGTGATGTATGCAATGTCATATAAATGTACATATCTTATTTATATAATATGTGATGCATGCTCTTGTATATGAAAATTTGGCCATGGTCGCGACAAAAACTAATCTAAATTAGTTTTCATTATAAAATGATATATGCCTAGTATGTTTTTATGTATGTTTGTTACTCATTGAGTTTAAGGCCCACCCCGCTCCCTTTTCCAGTTTTGTAGGTCTGTTGACTCTGAGACTCCATTGCTTATTTTTGTAGCACATTTGTTCGTGCTAACACTATCATATTTTATTTGTCTATATGCGGTCCAAATTATATTAGAACTCTAGATACTCTGTATGGTAACTTGTCTTGTAACCTCTAGTTGGTGGAATTGACTTATTTGGACTGTTGAACTAAACTATTTTGGATGATTGGTTAATTAGAAATGATGAATTATTATGACAATATGTTGGAGTAATTATTCATTTGAAGAAGTGTTTGTTAAGGCTAATATGTTCAGATATTTGAAGCGTTCGAGTTTCGAGGCAGGCCCCGCTCCCTTGATTCTTGCATCGATCATGGCCAAATTCGGGTCATGACACTTTTTTCCTTCTTAATTTGTTTTTAGCTAGTAGTATCACTTTTGGTATCTACTATAATATATAAAACTATATTTATTAATGTATAATGATATATTATTTGCTACATTCTCTTTGTTAAGTACTATAATTCTTCCATTAGTTTCATATTATCATAAGGTTATATTTTTAAAACAACAGATAAATAGTTCTAATTCTTGATTAATGCCAAATGAAATTTTTATTTATAAATGAAGAATTTAAAATTATAACATGTTACATATCAAACAAATAACTTTCATGTTTAAATGCATATCTTTAGAAATTTTAGGTGTGATTGTCTTAGGTAAATTGTGTTAGTAGATTGTGGAACATATAATGTTTTGATAAATTCGGTAAATTAAAGTAGATTGAAAATATTGTTATATTTTTAATTTTCCCCTTGTAAATAGACATGTCCATTTTTGAACCGAACCAGAATTGAACCAGCCAAAATTGGAATCGAAACCAGTCAGCCAGAACTGAAACCAGACACCCTTGAAATCGCCTATTATTGGTCTAGTTTAGGTTCAACATTTTCAAAAACCATGGAACCGCCGGTTAATCGACGATGATTCAACGAAAAAATCCAACCAAACCTCTTTTTTCTTAATTTTTTTTCCTTTCATTTTCATTTTAAAAAATTAATTACTTGTATTATTTAATTGTATTAATTATTTTTTAATTAAATTATTATTTTGTTATACAGTTCTTAAATTTTATTTGTATTTTTCTATTTAAAATTAAGTAGACAAAATCTATATTTACATTTTACAATTTGAAAACTAAAACCGAATCAAACCAAACCCAGACCAAAACCGCTGGCAGCATTATTTTATTAATTTATATTTTTAAAAAATTCAGTTGAACTGTTGAACCAGAATCATGAATCAACTGGCCAAATCAGAACCGAAACCGCCCAAAACCGGCCCTGAGCTATCCGGTTCCAGTTCAACCATTTTATTGAACCAGAATCACTAGGTCATGAACCAAATCCGGTAGTTCTAAACCGTGGCCACATCCTATAAAGTTGTTCTCATTTTTTTCCACATAGATTATGACTATATAGATATATAGTTTAGAAAAAAAATCTTGGGAGAAACATATATATATATATACACACACATCATCCTCGCTCAGGAGATTGTGCATTCTGTGAGACGAAGGAATGGTGGCAAATATATGCCCTTAAAGATAGATCTGCAGAAAGCCTATGATAGGCTTAGATGGGAATTCATTGAAGACACATTGAGGGATGCTCTTTTTCCTCAAAATTTTATTAAGTTAATTATGCATTGTGTGTCTTCAGTTTCTATGCAAGTTCTTTGGAATGACT
Organism: Flueggea neowawraea; assembly: GCA_948243855.1. NCBI lineage: Eukaryota > Viridiplantae > Streptophyta > Magnoliopsida > Malpighiales > Phyllanthaceae > Flueggea > Flueggea neowawraea. Next base: position 7,139 of record CAODLS010161698.1, on the reverse strand, counting down.
GTCAAACGAAAGAATTTTGGCCATCTAGAGGGGTGAGACATGGTGATCCAATATCACCCTATCTATTTGTTCTTTGCATTGAGAGATTAGTGCATTCTACAAACATGCAAAGAGAGATGGGGAAATGGAAACCACTGAAAGTTTGTCGTAATGGTCCCCCTATTAGCTATCTATTTTTCGCTGACGACCTTCTTTTATTTTGTAAGGCAGACAGATAGCAGGTAGGCATGACAAATGAGGTGCTTGGAGAGTTTTGTGCAGCATCTGGACAAATGATTAGCAAAGAGAATTTTATTATGTATTGCTCGAGGGATGTCAATCCAAGAGAAACTCTACTTCTAAGTAGTATGGTGGGGTTCAAACTAACAAATGATCTAGGTCGATATTTGGGAGTATCCATACTACATAAAAGAGTGAACAAAGAGACCTATTAGGGAGTGGTAGACCGAGTGTTGAAAATATTGTCTACATGGCATGCTAAAACCATGTCCTTGGCTGGAAGGGCGACACTGATTCAGTCTGTGTTGAATGCATTGCCCATCTACACTATCCAAATGACCATGCTTCCTGTAGGTATGATTAACTGGATTGAACAACTTTGTAGGAAGTTCTTATGGGGTGGAGGCAAGGACAAGAAACCGATAAGTTTAGTGTCTTGGAAACAGGTTTGCCAGCCTAAGAATAAGGGTGGGCTTGGAGTCAAAATTTTATGTCACTACAATATGGCTTTCATGATGAAACTTGGATGGCAGTTAATTGCATGTCAGGATAAATTGTGGGTGCAATCCATAAGAGCTAAATTTATGAAAGGAGCAATTGAAATCCCAGTTCACCTTAAAACTAATAAAAACTCTCACCTTTGGAAAGGTATTTGCAAGGTTTGGCCTAAGGTTTTGGAAAGAGTGCAGTGGAGTGTTGAAAATGGAAAGCGAGTTAAATTTTGGGAAGACCATTGGGTTTGTGAAAAGAGCCTTGTGGATGTTGCTGATGGGACTATTGCCCAATTGTGCAGAAAAAAGCCGGTTAATAAGTATATTACCAACGAAGGTAAGTGGTCAACGGATAGTTTTCAAAATATCTTAACTGATGAGATTTGTGCTATGATTGTAGGAACCAAACCACCTTCGAAAGAAGATGGTACGGATTAGGTCTATTGGCACTTTACGAATGGTGGCAACTGCACGATAGCCCCAGCATATGAGATGCAAGGTAAGATAGAATGCAGTAGGTAAATGATCATTGGAGTATTGTTTGGCATTTCCAGGGACCTCAAAAGGTATGTACCTTTCTCTGGCTTGTCTTCCATAATGCTTTACTGACGAATGAGCAGAGACTTCACAGACATATTACCGCTGACCCCAACTGTGCATGTTGCCTTAGACAAATGGAGACTTGGGGACATATTCTCAAAAGCTGCATATATGCTCATGTTAGTGTAAGCCCTAGCCCCAATTTATTGTATATGTACCTTTTATTTTGGAAATAAAAATATGAGACATTATTTTTATCATTCATTTATTTTCTGTGCATATATGGTTGATAAAATGTCCATGAATGAATATTCGACACTTGAGTTATCAAGGTTGAGGACCTTGATAGTAGAACCTAAAAGTGATAAAGAATTTCATTCTAAACATCCCTAGTCGATTATAACCACGAGAGTGGAAATAAACTAAGACTAGTATGAGCTCTGTGCGATGATCATGTTCTACGGGTCATGGATAGGGAATATCTATCAGATTTCATAGATACAAAGTTTGAAACAAGGTATCTGGATTCGATGAAAGTTGTTATTATGTTTTGATTGTGGTTTTTTGTGAGTGTATCTTGGCTGGTTTTCGATGAAAGTTGTTTGCTTTCACTGTGTTAAACCTCTTTTAATGTACATCAAAACCCTACAGATGGGATGTCACTCAAAAACATAAATACATGTTGGGAACATGATGTTGGACTGATCCGCTATGAGAAATACAACATGAATTAGGTCATCAGTAGTTCTCATTGCAGTAGTGATATTTGACTCCTTCGACCTAAATTTCACCATAGACTCCTACATGAGGAACTACATGTTTTCATATAGTTCAATATCATCCTTACCAGGATTATAATATAGACTATTATTGGGCATGTTGTAAATCATGTAGAGTAATGTGAGTGACAGTGAAGGAATTTGTCCCGCTCTTATTTGAGTGAGATATCACTTGGCCACTTGACAAGTAGGACTGATGAAATGCATGGTCGTGCTCGAATGAGATTGATAGGGTTATCAATATCATTCGTTTGGTCAGTCTACTTGGGTATCAAGAAACATTTGATTAACCTTTATAAAAATGACATGATCCATGCTTTATGCTTAATCGAGATATCGCATGACAAAAGGACTAAATATCATACTATGTATTAGGTATTGTCGAGTCATCGAATTTGCTCAAGTTGGGTAGTTATAATGTCTTGCTATACCCCGCTTATGACTTGTGGGCCTAAATGGTAATTTGGGCCTACTACCAATATTGAGTGAACCTACATGGTCACACACTAGAATGAGCTGTTGTTTATAATGTATCTTGCTATTATTTTATGAGAACATTTTAAATAAAATTAATTGGTCAGTTGTTTTAAAATGGGTGATGAAATAATTTGTTTTAGAATGGTTTTAAAACAAATTAAAATTCATTTGACCTAATAGTTTGTTTGACTTAGTCAACTGAGAAGGAGTTTTGACTTGGCCAACAAAAGAAATAGGCAATTAATATTTATTTATGAGATAAATAATTGGGCAAAATTTATATTTTATTTATGAAATAAAATATGGTCGGATTTATTTATTAAGGAATAAATAAATATTGGAGCATAATTGGTTCTCTTCGGTGCTAGCACACCAACACCTTAGCGGTTTGTTCATGTGGATACCGGTAGATGGTGTTCGCATCTTGCAGCGTCTAAGACTCTATTTCAACAGAACCTTCTGATTCTTGTTAGCATCAAGGTAAGCACCCTTCCCATTTTCAGTTTTATCAATTTGCATGGATCCTTGGTGGATTTCCTTGACAAAAAATTGAATTTTCTCTACGTGTATGTGACACGTTTTCCAATAGAATAAATCACTCATGGAGTTTTATCTTCATAAAATAGATAATATTTCATAGAAATAAAATACCTCATTTTATTAAATAAACCAAATGACAATGTTTACATGATTGGGCTAGGGCACAAAACTAACAAAGAATAGGCAAACCCTAGTTTGACTAGTTAGGAATTCGACACACCCTTTCTTAATTAGGGTGTTGGCCGAAGGGAGAGAAAATTTGTCTCCCATATGCTACCTATCAAGGCCTCCTCATATGCCTGTAAATAGGGTGCATTGATTGCTATTCTTCTCAAGGAAAAAGCCGAGTTAGTGTGTGCTACTTTCAAAAGAGAGAAAATAAATTGTGAGCTTTTAGAATAGAGATTCTAAAAGAAGTGCTAGTAAACTCCTCCAATCCAAAAAAGAAAGTTCATTCATGTGGATACCTCTAGACACGTTCGTGCAAAGGCAACTTGAGACAAAAGGGTGGTTCTGGTTTTTACACTAAAAGCTACACCAACATTTCATCCATTCGAACATCGAAGAGCTTTGGATCTAAGGTAAACCATCTAACCCTAATTGTATATGTTGATATGCATAAATCCTTGGTGGAATTCTAGACAAAATTGTTTAGTGATTTCCATTGCATTGTATGCTTATAAATGTCATTATGTGGTCTTGAATTCCAATAGTGGTGTCAGAGCAATGTGCACCATCAACATATATGATTTCTTTTATATGTGATATATTTGGCCTTATTTTTATTGTTTATGCATTATTAATATTTAATTGAGCAATATTAAAATTGGGAATATGCATGTATAAAGGCCGAATTGTATGATGTTGTTAAGAACCACTTAGAAAGCCGATTAGGTTTTGAATATGCAGTTATTATAATGAGATTATAAATAAATCATAATGTGATTATGAGATTTAAGGAAGAGTTCTTTTGAGTGAAACCTATTGATCATCTACTACATTTTAAGGAGAAGAGAGGGTCTCGTTCATCCTCATTGTTATTCTGAAACACTTACCTTTACCTTTGTTTAGAGGTTCTGAGTGCTAGCACACTACCTAATCAATAGGTTACGTGTGTAATCCAATAGAGAGAGTTCGTGTACAAGAAACTCTTCACCATTATTTTTTGTTTTCTCCAGGTTCTAAAGATCCTTCAAGGGGTTAAAACGTAAAGTTCTAACTTGTTACTTTTGGTGAAAATAAGGATACGATTGTGCGAAGTGATTAGCATGTTTGTTAGCATTCGTACACATTTTGTTTGTTAGCATGTTTCCATTTTTGTTAATTTTTGTTTATGTGCAAATATTTCTTGGCTGTGTTCTACGTGTTTAATACTTGTTTTCGCTACCCATATTTGATATGATCACACATAGAGTTGCCAACATTAGCTAACTCGAGAGAGCGATTAACATATCGTAGGAATTTCCATGGTCCAATTACCTAAATAGTTGTTTGAATAACGAGTCACCATCACTTAATTCGGTCTAGGGGGATTCAACATCTAGGTGGCATTTTTCCATCGTTTGTTCTATCGTTTAATTTGAGTTTGTTCTTATTTAGTTTATTTAGTCAAAATCATTTAATTCGTTTGCTAGATAATAGAGGAAGAGTGAGTAGCTAGTATTCTTAGTCTCTGTGGGATATGACAGTCGGTACTCATCAGTCCACTTGCTATAGACGATAGGTACACTTGCCTTAGTCTCTAGGTGTAGGCCGACGAGCATACCATATGTACATTGATAAGGTGCTAAAGAGGTTTAGAATGCTTAATTCCAAGAAATGAATGATTCTCATGGTTCTTAGAAAACCATTAAGCAAGGCTAGTTGTCCTACAACAAGACAAGCCAGAGATTACATGAGTAGGATTCCATATGCTTTTGCAATTGGATCTATCATGTATGTCATGCTTTGTACATGCCTTAATGTTGCATATGCTCTAAGCATGACTAGTATATTCCAATCTGATCTAGGTGAAAGTTACCGGACCGTACTCAAGAATATCCTTAAGTACTTGAGAAGAACTAAGGATATTTTCTTGGTCTACGGAGGACAAGAAGGCGAACTAGTCCTAAGTGGTTTCACTAATGTGAGTTTTCAGTCAGACCATGATGATTTTATATTACAATCTGGTTATGTGTTTTGTTTGGATAGAGGTGCAATCAGTTGGAAAAGCTCCAAGCAAGGCACCGTGGCAGAATCTATTACAAAGTCTAAGTATTTATAGCTGTGTTAGACGCAATAATGGAAGCTATTTGGCTCAAGAAGTTCATTACTATTTTGGATGTTGTCCTAAGCATCGCAAACCCAGTAGACTTGTATTGTGATAACAGTAGGACTGTTGCTCAAGTCAAGGGGCAAAGATCACAGAACCAAACACATACTTAGACGTTTTCACCTTATTCGAGAGATAATATGAAAAAGGAGACGTCAAGATATGCAAAGTTGAATTAAGTGACAGTGTGGTGGATCCTTTGAGAAAGGTTCTACCAGAACTGAAATATGAAAGACATGTCAGATCTTTAGGTATTAGGTTTGATCTTGATTGGGACTAGTGCAAGTGGGAGATTGTTAGAATTGTGTCCTAGTCCAATCATTGATGTACATTATCATTTAATTATTAATAAAGAGGTATTTCATTTCTATGAAATATTATTTGTTTTATGAAGATAAAACTCCATGAATAGTTTATTCTTCCTTATGCCATCAAGTACGTGACTTGATAGTAAAACCATAAGGATAAAATGAATGCTATTCTAAATGTCCATAATTGATCATAATCATGAGAATGATAATGAATTAAGATTAGTATGTTGCTAAGTAGATAATCATGTTTTACTGATTATGGATATGAGATATCGACTTAGAACATAGATATATGTTGGGGAACGTGTATTGGACTGGCCCGCTATGAAAGATTTTTATGGATCGTTGTCACAAAAAAGCTTTCATGCAGTGGTGATGTTTAAGTCCTCTGACTGAAACTCACTATCGACTCCTACATGCGGAATCGTATGTTTTGACTTAGTCAAACGTTATCCGTAACATGGTAAAAATAAAGGCTATGATTGGATATGTCATGAATCATGTAGAGGAGTGATAGTGAGAGTGATGGATTTGTTCCTCTTGTGAAGAGTGATATCTCTTGGCCACTTGATGAGTATGATTGATGAAATGTATGCATACTCAAATGAATTGATAAAGTTTGTCATATCAATCTACTTGTGATCAAGAAATATGCTAAGCAATAAAAGGTTGACATGTGACCATGCCTTATGCTTAGATGAGATATCGTGCGACAAAAGGACTAAACATTAGACTGTGAAAGGTTAACTCAGATCACTAACATCCAATCGATTTTGGGTTGCCACAATGTATTACTAGATACTGCTTATGAACTTTGGGCCCAAAGGGTTGGGACAAATGCCCATTGCCAATTTCGAGTGTGGTCTATTGAGTCACACACAAGAATGAACTAGATTGGTTACAAAGATTCTCTCTTTTGTGATTGAATTATTAAGATGATTAATTTGATTAATCAATAATAATTCAGGGTTTTATGATTTATGTGTTCAATAAGATTTAATACATAGTCCATTAATGTAATGAGCTTTTAATATAAATAACTAATTATTAAGGTTATGGGTAGTTAATTATGTATGACATAATTAGGCTCATGTGAGTGGTTTATTAAAATACAATGTATTGTATAATTAAAATCCCAAAGACAATAAAAAACCCATTGATAATTTCGGCACAATAAACCTAAAAAGACAGAGAGAAAATTCAGCATGCAACCCTATAAATGAATGATGAAATTCGGCCAATTCTCCTATTTTTTAAGAACCATTTTCCTTGTGTGACAAGGAGTATTTCAACACATAAACTACTAATTAGGAGTCCATGACCGATTGGAAGTTCTTATTTGAGAAATAAAACCGTAATTTATATGTGAATTAATTAGGAAGTGTTTATTCTTGAAGGACAAAAATAGAGAAACCCCAATGTGACTAGTTAGGAATTTGGCACACCCTTTCTTAATTAGGGTGTTGGCCAA
>CAODLS010161499.1:0-10234 GCA_948243855.1 Flueggea neowawraea | reverse complement strand
GTCAAGCCGATACGAGAACCAGAAGCGGAGAGACTGGAACACTTTCGGGCAGTACTTGAAGAACCACCGGCCGCCACTGTGTCTTTCCCGGTGCAGTGGAGCCCACGTCCTTGAATTTTTGCGGTACTTAGACCAATTCGGGAAGACAAAGGTGCACACACCAATCTGCCTGTTTTACGGCCACCCGAACCCTCCAGCGCCCTGCCCCTGCCCTCTCCGGCAGGCTTGGGGCAGCCTTGATGCGCTAATCGGGCGGCTACGGGCAGCTTTTGAGGAGAACGGAGGGAAGCCTGAGGCGAACCCTTTTGGTGCTCGAGCTGTTAGGCTTTACCTGAGGGAAGTTCGTGATTTGCAATCAAAAGCTAGAGGAATTTGCTATGAGAAGAAGAAGCGGAAGCGTCCGCCGCAGCAGCAGCCGCAACCGCTGCCGCCACCAGGTGCAACTTAATACGATGAAAAAACATTATTTAAGCAAAAACAATATATATATCAAATATGTTTTCTTTTCCTGAATTATGTTAATTGTAGTAGTATAATTAGGGTTAGTTTTTTTTCTTTTTTTTTTGAAGTTAATTAGGCTTTAAAGGGTGAGTCAGAGGTTGAACTCTTGAGCTCATATTATGGTTATATATATTTGGTGTATGGTTATGGTGGCGTTAGATCTGGGAAGAGATAGCTCTGAATCTGCTTTTGATGGAAACAGTGATAGAGTTACTATGATAGGCGGAGTAAGTGGTGGGTGGGTGGTAATTGCAGCTATGGTGGGTAGTAAAGTGTATAATCTCTCTAAATGGGAAATGATCATCATCTCTTCATTTGGACTGTTATGTATTTTGATCATATTAATTCATGTATGCCAAGCCATAGATTTTCATATAACTTCTCTCTTCTTATGTGTTTTGGAGTTTTCTTCTCATTGATTCAGTTTTTCTCATGGATCGGCTTTTACTGAAATTAAAATTCCAATTTTTTTTATCACCCGAAACGATTCTATTACTATTGGATTATATTTATATTCTTTTATACTAGGTATATTTTGATCAAAGACTTTGGAGATTACTTTGTCAATTTTGTTGCCTGCAGATTTTTTTCTGTTTATTTTTTTTATTTCTATTATATAGTCTTTAATTTCTGACTTCATTTTGTCTCCCTTGTATTTTTCTACCTACTTTTACTGCAGCAAAATTATACCTAAACACACAAAAAAGAAAAAAAAAAACAAAGAAACAATGATCTTTAAAGCTTAATAGTTATGTTTTAGGATTATTACCTAGTACTTTGTCCATGTAAAGACAATCTTTTATGAGTGACAAGGAATTGATGATCAATTCATAGAATTCATAATTAGTGCTGTCATTTCATTTGTAGGGAAAGATAGGAAATGGCAGACAATCAAAGCACTTGTTTATAATAAGCCTATATATAATATATGCATGACTGAAACATAATTGATTCTCCTTGTATTTTTTTTAACTAATAATAATATATCTAGCTTAAAATATTAATTTTTTTATATACATTTGATATTCCATAATGTGTGGTACTATAAATACTCAGAAAAACTTTATAACAAAGCTCTTTTTACTACTAAAAGTTTCTGCTGCCTGCAATTTCCCTTATTAGTCATATCAGTCTCAGATGTTTCAGAAAGAGAAGGAGGATTGAACCCATTCTCAAAAAAGAGGCTGTTAGTGAGAGGGAAGAGTTTTTTTTTTTGAAATCATGAGAGAGAAGAGTTAGATAGGCCTAAGTGGGAGTTTATAAATTCAATACTACAGTTCTAATTAATCACACTGAAACATGTGTTGGTTTAAAAAGTCAAAAACAAGTAATCAACTAGTAGTCAAAATCATTGTGCTCAGTTCTTACTTGGTTTAAGAATTATTAATTTTAGTCACACAACCATAGAATGAAGCAGTCATTTAATTAAGTCATAATGATCACGTGAACATATAAATAATGAAGTGTATTTAGATTTCCAGTCATGTTAAAAACATTGATTGGAGACTAATGAGAATATAAAAGACAAAAACATCTGCTTCTGAAATATTTGCTATTATTGATGCTATAAGACTCAATTTATGTAGTTACATGTGTACTAGTAGTTGTGTAGTTTAACTTCTCTAGTAATATTAGTCGTCACTACATTAGCTTATGTGATTGTATATCTTTGCATGCTTTTAATTGTGAAATTTAGGATTCCACTTTCTTGTATAAAAAAAACAACTAAAAAAAACTCTAATCTGTGTTATAATACAAGCCATGGATGTATAAAATTATGGAGATTAGAGGAAGTACTAATTATGCTAATCGTTTCTGGCCGACAACACTTAGACAACTGAATGAGGACGGGTCATCCCTCTTCGATTAGTGGGTTATAAATTGATTTAAAAGAAGAAGTAGCACTAGCTATATTGCTCTGTGAAATTGGATTCTGTTAGTGGGGATTATCCTTTAATTGCATGCATGTGTGTGCAGCTTACAAAATGTTCTTAGGACTTCCCTATTGCAAGGTTGGTGGAGGGTTAACACCCCCCCACTTTTTTGCCATGTCAGCAACCTTTCTCATAAGGAGAAGGTTAGTGTTCTCCATTAGTTGGTATGCAACAATCTTTAAAAGTGGTTCCCACCTACTTTTTATACTATTTTTTTTTTATTTTCTCTCACAATTTTACTTATTTTCTCTCAACTTTAATTTTTTCTAATCAATCAACCATTAAATTTTATTTTATTAAAATTATTATTTTTATGTTTAAAATTATTATAATGTAATATTTTTGTGTTTTGTTATTAATATTTAGACATTATTATAATTTTCTATTAATGAAATTGTATTTTTTATGCTTTATTTTGTAACGTTCAAGTTAAATTATATTTAAATATTTATTCAATCAACCATTACATTTTATTTTACTAAAATTATTATTTTTAAATTTTCAATTAAAAATTATTAAAATAAATTTTGTATATTATAATTTCTAAAATAATATTTTTAATTCAAATATTAACTAACAAAATATTTATGTCAAATAATTTTTTATTATCATTTAGATGTTATAAATAAATAAAATAATAAGTGAAGTGATTATGAGTCTCAGTGAGAAGTTAGTGCATTAAGAGGAGATGGTTTGTTGAGTAAGGGGTTAGTGAATTGATGATGTGACAGACTTATCAATCCCAAAATAGGTTGATGCATTAGAGATGCTCTTAGTTGATGTGATGATTTGTGTAATGATGGTCGATATTTTTTTTGATAAATAATTACTATACAAAATATATTAAAAGTCAAGATCAGACAAAAATTTTCACAGAATTACCACCACACAATAAGTAACCTGCCTAAAAGGTTGCCTAATATTTGTGTTTTTGTCTTGATAGATTATTGAAATTCTTGATTTTTGTTTTGACCATGTAATTATTGTTTACTATTTGTTTAATTTTCATAAAATTAACTATCTGTTACTCTCACTAATACAAAATGTTTAGTACACATAAGAAAAAAATACAAGGAAAAATCGCAAAGTTTAGCAAGGAAACTCAGGATTTCGTCGCTAACTTGCATTTAGCGTCGTAAAGTTCAAAGTTCGACGCTGAATATTTTTCTAAAACATCAATTCGATGGTAATTTAAAAAATAAAAAAATTCTAATGTTCTGAAAACCAAAAATAATTTCGCATTTGTAGAGAAAAATAAGTTAGAAACCGTAATATATTTGAAATATTACGTTCGCATTCGGAAAAAAAAAACCTTCAAAATTCGGAACATATTACATGAGTTGCGGCAATTTACGAAGATGATATTTACATGCATATATTATTCAGAATCATCATTCGTTTCTTCGGAGTCATCGTCGTCAGAGTATTCTTTTTCTTCGTCATCCTCTTCTTCATCTTCGTCGAACATATGATCTTCCACATATGCATCATCAATTTGAATGATTGTGCCATCCGGGTCATTTATTGGTTGGACATGACCTAGATTAGTTCCATTGTCTACGTCATGGGACTGGACTTTGTCCTCTTGGTATGCATCTTCTACTCGATTCTTGGAGTCTCTGGATATTTCTTCCCTTTCGCCATCCAGAACAATCTGTGACTTATTTTTCATACAACCATCCACATTGTGCATCTTCTTCTTCTTATGTTTTGTTCTTTAAACTTGCTCAACCGACGAGAATTTAGCAACGGCCAAAACAATCCTGACGAATAACGAATTTCTACGAAACAATTTTTTTTTCTTTTGCCTGGAAAACAATAAATATGTCATTTGATTTCAAAATAGAGTCTGAAGTGCATTTTGCTTGTGGCATGTCACACGATTCCCTATTCTGAAAATAAATTACATCTTACATGCCATATTAATATACCAAGACATTACTTAATGTCTCCAACTGATAGATACCTAATTAGTTAGTCCCTCCGTTTCATAAATATAGATTTGTTGATTTTTTCATATAGATTAAAAAAATTAGTTAGAATAATTAAATTTAAGAAGAATTTTCTAATAGTATCCTTAAAATTATATCTTAATAATTAATAGTATAATTTTCAGTGCATTAAAAGAGGAACAATAGAGTAAAATATAGACAACCACTAATCTTAATGATAAGTGTAGAGGTTGGGTATATTTTCTTCGTAAACTAAATTTCAATTGGAATCGCTGTTTAATGTAGAGTTACTGTCGTTTAAAGGTAAGAAATTATTGTTTTTTGCTTCATATTATAAAAGAAAAATCAAAATGTAAAGCAGTGAATTGTTTAGGGCATTTACTGTAAATTAAATAGCATTCAAATTTAGTTATATTACAATTTTTAAAACTAATTTTATTATAATTTTAGATAGCAAAAATTATCATAATATGTTTAAATTGAAAAAAAAAAACATTAGCATAAAATAATTTATATTTAAAAAGATGTGTCACTCTTTTTTTCACTATTCTATATAAAAACATTTCGTATTAAAAACATATTATTCTTTAAACCTTTTCATTATATAATTTACTTCTATAATCTATTCCATCAAATCAACCTCAAAAATTACATTAAATTCTATTTTCAGCTTTGAAGATAATTAAATGTGGAGAGAGTTAGAGAAAACAACATAACATTACTCGATCGGAAAAAAACGTGGAAGTGAATTAGAAGAGCGGCGCTGGTCTAGCAGGAAAATTAACAAGGTTAGTGCGTAAAAAGTCGTCTTCACCCGACAACTTCTTCTAGAGAGTACAGAAACTTTTTGATCAAAACAGAGTGGCTAAAGAATCTTTATGAATGACTGGTAATCAAGTCAATGACCAAAAATACGTGTAATTGCCAATTTTCGTGGCTTAAATCATTGCCCTACCCTATATTAGTGAAGCCTCGTCTGCATTTGCGTCCACTAGTAATGGATTGAATGGTGATGAGATGCCCTTCATTAAAGAGTAATAAAATCACTTTAAGGTGCTGATTGTGAAGCCATTGTGCTAATAGCCAATACTTCAATTATGGAATATATACTACTTACCACTTCAATCAAATTTATGCTCAACTTCTTCCTATATACAACATCTAGTAATATTAAAACCATCTTTGTTTCAACTCTATGAAAATCTATGAAGATTTGAAGTTGATTTAGAAATAGGAACTTATAAGTTTATCATGCTAAAGTTTTTCTTTTTTTTTTTCTGATTTGATAGAGGTCAAGAATTCAATTCAAGAATTAAAAATAATAGGCATCACTTTTAAATTAAAATTGTAAACTTATTATAGGTTATATATGTGTCATAAATTTGTAATTTTATTTTGCGTCAAAAAGTATTTTAAAATTGTTTTAATAAGTAAAAATCTTTACATGACTTATTATCACAATTATGTAATTCTTTCAAAATACCACCATATATAATCACCTTATAATATTTTTCAAGATTTTTTCCGTTATCAACTAACGTGACATGTTGATATCATAACATATTGTTGACGTGGCATATCACGTGTGATGCAATGTGTGCATTTTCCCACGTGGCATTCACATGCCATGTCATTACTAGATTCAAATGTTTTAAAAATATGCATACTACAACAAAAATGACACATTAACATATTATATCATCAGATAATGGAAAAATCTAACAGTTAATTAATTGTTTGCTCTTTTTGAAAACAAAAACTGAAAGGCTATATATTTTTGTAAATTGGTTTTTAATATTTATTTATTTATTATATCGTGAATGAAGATGTTTTATTACTTTCCTAACAATTCAAAATAAATTTCCAATTTGAATCAAATGGTAAGGAATTGGGTTAATTCCAAGAGAAAAAGAAAATGTAGACTAGATCTAAGATGTATATATAGACACCTAGCAATGATTATGAAGAACCATATAGAGAATATTCAAAACCTAAATCTATAGTTTTATGAGTCAAATTTTCAAGTTGGTGGAAAATAGGTTCGCCTATATTGGATCATGGACGAAATTTAAACCCGAATTAGTTTAGCTATTTAATTGGATTGATCATTAAATGAGTTTGGAAAAATTACACAATTATACTGAAATTAAATGCATAAATTGATTTTTAGGCCCAACCCAAATATTTTTTGAGAGAAAGAAACACGCTCCAAACTTATCTAAAAAATGTCAGATATATAAAGTCTTCATTCAAAAAAATGACATTTCTAAAAAAGTGGTTTCCAAATGTCTCAAAAAGTATCAATCTGACATTTTTTCAAAATAAGTTTAAAAAAGTGACATTTTTGAACAAAAATTTGAGTGTATTTCCATTTGTCAAAATTGAAATTATGTGAGTTTATTTATCAAAATTTGAATTTCTTTTGAGATGTCTGGCATAATTAACTCAATGGATTTTGGCTAACCTATTCTTAATTAATTAAATTTATAGATGAGCTTCTAATTAGTTTAGAAGAACCTAAATCCTAATTAATATGTAAGACTGATACAAACCCTAATCCATTAAAAATATTTATAGAAAAACACCTAAAACTCTCCATCTCCCTCTCTTATGTGTCGTCTCCTTGGTGAAGAAAAAGGAGAGATTCTTCTTTCTAACACACAGTACATTATTCATTATTTGCTAGAGATGCTTTTAGTGGTTATTGGATTGCAAGTACATTTCATGTCTCATCGCTTATGTGATTGTGGTTTTGATGACTAACAACAACTTATTTCCTAGAACATTCATCTGATTTTATTCCGTTGCATATTTTGAGATAGATTCAATCACTTAATCAATTATTCATTAATTATTTTTTATTTATTCGGTATTAAATACCTTCACAAACGATAATTTGAGCAAAAAAGTATGTAAAACGGTTGTTCAAACATCAAAACAAGAAAGCGGTTGCTCAAAATAAAAATAGCACTATCTATTAGAATTGGACTAGTAATTAATGTAAAATGTTTATATTCTAGTCGTCTCAATGTATATAGGTGATTTGATATAATGAAAAAGATCTCCTAGGTAATGAAATTTATAATGAAAGCAACGTGCTCCTAACTCTACTGAGTCTAAATCTCTTCTTACTATACAGTCGATACCTCTAGAAATAACCACAGTACTAAATGGATTTTATTAGATATTACTGATTTTTTTTACACAGATAGTAAAAACATATTAGAGTTAGATTATTAATAATTTCTTTTTTTATTAATACAGGCATTGTCTAGATCTACCAAATTCAATGTATAGAGGCCAAAATTTAAAACCTAATGAGAAGTCGAACAAGTAAAGCTCTTTCTCTTAGCCAAAAACAAATTAAGGTCATAGACAATAGAGCAAGTAGGGACATGTACACCAAATTCATAGAGCTGGTATCCAATCCATCATTTTTAATATATTTTTGTAACTTCTTTTTTAGGGCAAGTCTCATTTCATGCATTCAAACTCTTAACTCTTTCTCTTTTTTTTTTTTTTTGAAGAGACTCTTAGCTCTTTTTTAAAAAATTAGCTTCAGCCTCAAAGATACATATACAGAAGTTCAATTATCGTACTAATTTCTATATATTTTAATGTGCAAAATTGTAAGGCGTAACATCGACCAAAAACGAAAGGCCTAAAGAGGGCTTATTCTAATATGTGAAGTATAAGCTACCTAAGCTCCTTCATGATCAAGGAGCTTTAAGGGAGTTCGCTTTCTAGAGATGACACTATAAAGAAGGAGATCAATTCACTAATTTTCTAAAACGTAGAAATCAAATACCTAAAATACCTTTTTTTTATTCTTAGATTTTGATTTAGATAAACTGAGGGCTTGTTTGGAGACAGTGTATATAACATATTTTAGACTCATTTGACATGCTACGGCAGATATCAGGTAGCATATTACCTACAATTACAAAATATTTGGATCAATGGACATTTTCCTCTGCATTTGTATTTTGAACCAGAACAAATTTAAACAGTTAGTATGTGATTTTACATTTTTGCCTTTCTTGGTTAAGGTTTGGATAAGTAATGATGTACTGAAACAGTTAGCATGGTAAAATACAAGGTTATTTTTAGAATTTAATAAACAATAATAACAAATAAAAATAATTATATCATCATTAACTTTTACTGTTACAAATTATAAAAACTCTCATATACTATATACTAAATATAAAAAAATGTCCAACAGACTCCTTAAACCACCTCTTTCTCTGAATTTGATAATCAATCCAAAATTTTTCATTCTCTAATAGCCTCTTTTTCTATTCTCCTTCCACAAATTTTACTTTTTATGAATAGTTACTTCATACCCATGTTAAGCTAAAATGCGTTATTTATGAATTTTTGTTATTTTTTCTTTTTTTCTTTCTTTCTTACATTATATGTGGGTCATTTTCTTGTCAATAGTCAAAAGAATATTGTAATTTTCGTAATAAAAAAATATTTAAAGAGTGAAATAAGGATAATTTTGAGATAAAATTAATTGAATATAATATGAGAAAGAGTGTGATAAAAGAGGATAGTTGGGGATGTTTTAAGCACAGGAATCCACTGAAAAGCGCTACCCAAATCATGGCCTTCTCTAGTCAATCCGATTACGCCATTCTGATTTGACATCAACCCAAACAACCACCACAAGTGGACAACGGTTGTGGGACCCACCAACAGTGCAAGCCCCACATGCGCACCTGTCGCCTATGCCCGCTACAGTTTAGAACTCCAGTCGCAAATGCATGCATTCAGCCACGTGTCGCTTTCGCTACTGGGTTCCACTGGACATTCTTTATCGTGCACCGTACTGGATCCTGTCTCGTCTCTTTCAGACTTCCACAGTTCCCTTCAATTTGTTTTTTTTTTTAATTTTAATTCTGAGCTAAGTGGGTCCTGGCTATTCAAAATGACACACGTCGCTGGTGTGTTGGGTCCTACAGATTTTCACTTTTAGACTGTTTGTGACCTAGTGTCTTTCAAGTCGTTTTACGAGATGTCTATTCAATATTTTTATTATTATTATTTTATTAAAGTTTTTAGCTATTCGTCTATCAATTTTTTCATTTGTAACTCAGTAATTATTTTAAGAGTCTCACGAGATACCTACTCAACTTTTTATTAAACACAATTTAATGTTAATCTTAACTATTATCTATTAATTCTTTTGATACTTTCTACCACAAATTCATGAAAATAAAAAATATTCATTCAAATAAAAATAATTTATTAAAATAATAATATTATATTAAAATTAAAAATACATTAAAATAAAAAATATATTAAAATAAATTTCATAATTTTTTAAAATAAAATAATAATACGTGAAAATAAAATTCGATATTATTCTTCACGATTGTTTCATAGATGCTCTACCAAATCCACTCAGATACAATAATGTTGCTCACGATCACGAATATCGGTGAACCTTTGGATATGCATTGCAAAGTCGGATTAACCTCCCTGTGATGTATTCGCTTGATGACCGTCTCCTTCTCCTGTCCAGTTTGTCACGGCATAGTATTCGTCTTCTACGATCATATTGTGTAATATAATACACGCGTACAATATATTTGTCATATGATGTCTGTAGTACAAACGTGCATGTCCTCGTATAATCGCTCATCTCGCCTGGAGTACCTGAAGGCTCTTTCGACGTCCTTTCTACCCGACTCTTGCCTTTGTTTGAATAAACTTATTTTTTCATCCTCTGGGTAAGTAAATATTTTAACAAATATAGTTCATTCGAGATATATTCAGTCTGTCAGATAATACCATTGGTTGTAGGTCGTACCATTTACGACGTATTCAACTGTAGGCGTC
>CAODLS010161465.1:0-15509 GCA_948243855.1 Flueggea neowawraea | reverse complement strand
CAAAAAAATGTTATTGTGGTTCATCACAATGTCGAGGTTATATTGGTGGTGATCCATCCAATACTGAAGTAATTGATCAAGTTGATTCAGATGAAGAATTTCCTGAACCTGTGATGATTGAAGAAGTGCAAGGCAGAAATGGCCATCAAAATAAATTACCCAGACGTAGTTCTTCTGATGGTGTAGAAATGCAAATTGCAGAGAACATATTGAAAAATAGGGATAAAATGGACAATTATAGAAAGCCTGTAGGGAAATTGGAAGTTATGAACCAATCTGCTGCTTCTACTTCCCTATTAGACAGTTCGGCAGAAATCAGTGATGTAAAGACAGGTGTTCCATCTTCCAGTGAAGCTGTTAAAACTTCCATACAAGTAGATGATTCAAGCAAAACCACAACTTCTGTTCAGCAGGATATTTCCTTGGAAGAAACCACTGAGAAACCTTCATCTTCCTCTCAAAGCTTGGAAGCCTCTCCTAATGTTAATAGTAAAGCATCATCTGATGGCATTACTAACAAGAAGTCCAAGTCTGGTGCTTCTGAAGAAAAGCGCGTTTTTGTAAAATCACGTTTTCTTATCAAAACCTCACGTCAACCTGGCAGTGTAAAGAAGGAAAACTCTACTGTTAGTTCTCTGAATGTAAACAAATCTCAGATTTCCGCTAACAAATCTCAGGTGGTTTTGGTAAAATCCAAAAAGTTAATGGAAGGTGCTTCTAATGGCCGATTTGAGGCAGGTTAGGATTTTTTTCATCGTTAGACTAGACAAATCAGTGTTATACAATTTATATTAATGTGAATGCTGTCAAATTCCTTGCAGTTGAGGTGAAGCTTAATGAATTGTTAGACAGTGATGGTGGGATAAGCAAACGAAAGGTAAGCGTCGCCGTGAATTTGTCTTTTTTCTGCTTTGTCTTTTTGGTTGTCAAATAAGATCAACTCGCAAAGAGACAAAATTTCAAGCCCAATTTGGCATGCAGTCTTCTGGTTATTGACAACAATTTGTATCTCATCCGGCACCTGCATCTCTGTGCCTTATTCTCTTTTAAGTTTGATTTGGTATCTCTTTTTGTTATATTTAGCTAGTAATATTTTCTTACCAAAATGAGTGAGAAATCTGTGCTTTTTTTTGTTTTTGTTTTTGTATCCTTTTTTTTTTCGTGTTCACCAGTTATGTCTCTTTCTCCTTAAGTTTCTCAAATTCTTGCATTTCTTTTTAGTTAATCTTTAACGGACCTTCACTTCACTCTGTGACAGGATGCCCCAAAAGGGTACTTGAAACTTTTGCTTCATACTGCTGCCTCTGGTGCTAATAAAAATGGTGAAGCAATCCAGAGGTGAGCTTTAGATAATTTCTCCATAGCTAGTTTTATGAAATGTTTAGTGGTGTTGAGCAAGCTTTTGCTGCATAATTTAGTTTTCTGAAATCTCATAGGTGCACAAATGAGATCTTTTTTTTTAACCGTCGGTTTTCTTGTTGCAGCAACCGAGATCTCTCAATGATCCTTGATGCGCTCTTAAAAACCAAATCGCGAGTGGTGTTGGTGGATATAATTGAAAAGAATGGTATCTTTTTTCACATTGAGTAGCACAATTTTGCAAGTGTCCATTGTTTTCTTTAATAACTCCCCACAACTTATTTGGTGTCAGGTTTACAGATGCTCCATAACATGTTAAAGGTGTATAGAAGGGATTTTAAAAAGACACCAATTCTACGGAAGCTTTTGAAGGTAAACAAGCTAGAACTAGCTATAGAAATAATATTGACTATAATCAGCGTGATTCACAGATGTCTTTCACTTCTACAATTTCCCTGATATGTGATGTAAATATCTTTATTAGTCAAAATGAATGAAGAGTATTATCTATCAAATACCAATGCGTAGCAGCGAGACTGTTGTCATTTGTTAGATACTGTCTCAGATGTGGTGGGATTTGACTTCGGAAATAACTGATGATCTGGCTTTATTTTTCTTTTTTTTGTGTGTGTGTGTGTGTGTGTTTTTTGTTGTGGATAAGAAAAAAACTGGGAAAATATTCGTATTGTTATTTTACATTGTCGTTTCAAACTGGTTCATTGAAAGAAAGTAAACACCTTATTTCATTATTTAGGCTGTTGCAGAGCTCATAGTACATATTGTCTAACTGAGAAACCTTTCTGGAACATAATGATGGCATTACTCTGCTAATGTTTTTACTGCAGGTTTTAGAGTATCTGGCAAACAGGCAAATTCTTACATCAGAGCATATTCATGGAGATGCTCCTTGTCCTGGAATGGAGAGGTTAGAATAATAATCAGGATTTTATTTCAAAAGGTTAAATTAGTTTATATATTTGTGAAATTTCGTACCTCCTAACTCCCTTGCTCTGACTCCCCCTGAATTTGGAAGGCGTGACGGATTAAGGGTGAGATACAGAATAAATTACCATATTTGCTCTAGGATCAAAAAATTGTGATTGTCTTGTTTATTTTCATATAATTCTTCTATCACTTAGGATGAAAACATTGCCGGCCTTTCATGTCTGAGGATGTGCCTTTTGTGAATCATCAAGAAATATGCTGTATTTTTCACTTAATTTATTTTTGTTCCTGTTCTTGGTATGCAAATGATCTATCCTTCTTTCTACCCTTAAGTTTGCACTTAAATAGGCTAGAGCTTGTTTCCCTTTTTTGTCCCCCTCTTTTCCTTTGTTTTTGTTCACAGCCATGTAAGCATTAGCAAATCAGTAGCCTTTGACGAATTTAAGAACTTATAGAAGATAAATATGTTTGTAAGGGATAGTGTAAGCAAAGATGTGAACATAGATTTTTTCCTGCTATAGTTTCCAGTTAGGGTGAAACTGTTGGTGCTTTTCCTTCGCATTTTTCTTTTTAAAGAGCTCGTATAGCTTAACAAGTTATCTGATGATTTTAGATTTTTCGTTTCATGCAAATTGATAGTAGTTTTCCGTGGAATAAAATCTTTGTAATTGTTACTGATTAGTGCGATTCATACA
Organism: Flueggea neowawraea; assembly: GCA_948243855.1. Taxonomy (NCBI): domain Eukaryota; kingdom Viridiplantae; phylum Streptophyta; class Magnoliopsida; order Malpighiales; family Phyllanthaceae; genus Flueggea; species Flueggea neowawraea. The sequence goes on along the minus strand of CAODLS010161465.1, from coordinate 12,510 downwards.
GCTTTAGAGAATCAATGCTGTCTCTGACAGAGCATGATGACAAACAGGTACATACTGAAATTCTTCTTATTCTGGGAAGTCGACTAAACTATGAATTTACGGTTTATGCAATTATGTTTTCTTTTTCTTAATGCTGATTACTTTGTGTGGACGATCTGGATAGTTAAATGTGGAGACTACAAAAAACACTTTGGGGACTTGGGGATGATAAATATTTTTGAGTTGGACATTGGTGGTCATTCTTGGGATTGCTGCTATGAGCATTTGATTTGTATTTTGTTCTCATTGCTTGCATGCATGTTGTTGAAGATGAAGAGCAGCAACTGATATCTATTTATACACAGGTTCATCAAATTGCACGAAGCTTTCGAGATAGATGGTTTCCTAGGAATATCAGAAAATTTAGCCACATGGATAGAGATGATAGGAGGATGGAGTTCAACAGCAGTTCAAACGGCAATAGGGCTTCAGCATCACATAATTATCTGTGCGATCAGGGTGCAAAACCTGCAGTAACAGTGGACTCTGTCATGCAATCAAGGGTCGGAACAACATTGGATACTGCTGTTCAAGAGGTCTGTTCTGCCCCCTCTTCTGCAAGTGGTAGTGCAAGAACTCGTAAGCGTAAAAGTCGATGGGATCAGCCAGCTGAGGAAAAACCTGTTTCACTTCAGCACAGTGAGCAGAAGGTTGGGTCAATGTTGCCTCAACAGTCTGAATCTAACGCATTTCGTGATACAGTAAACAAAGAGGATGCATCTTGCCCTCATTGTTACCTTAATTACTGTCTGCAAAAGGAAGCTCGTCCTGCAGAGGATGGAAGTCAGAACATACTTGAAGATGCTCCTCCAGGATTCTCATCTCCCTGCAATGGCAGTCTTGCTTCATCAAGTACTTCATCAACTCTTGCTAATATACATCAACAGGATAATAGCTCGCTTGATGGGGTGATTGGACATCCACGGATTAAATTCAATTCTCATTTGCCTGTCTCATATGGGATTCCAATGCCTATTGTGCAGCAATTTGGATCGTTCAATGCTGAGAATGAGAGTTGGATTATTGCTCCAGGCATGCCTTTCCATCCGTTTCCACCACTACCTCCATTTCCCCACAAGAGGAAAGAAACTCTGCCTTGTACGACTTCCCGAATGCCAATTGATGAAAATGCAGGACGGCAACAGGATAGCTGTGTTCCTGCTAACTTTCATGCCAGTGAAAACAGTCCAAGTACAACTAGGTCTAACCAACCAGATATGCATTTCCCAGAAGCAAACAACCAGCAAGTATTGAAACGTCCGAGGGAATTCTCTAATGATTTGGGAAGGAGATACTTTAGGCAGCAGAAATGTAACTTGCCTCCATGGATTCGGAAAAGGAATGGGTGGGATACATAATGGGACTGGAGGCCATGGAATTTATTTGCACAGGACACCAAATAGTTTGCAAATAAACATTAGGAAAATCAATACCATCCAGATTTACCTGTAGATTGGAGAAAGTTGGAATCAGCAAGTGCAGCATCTAAATGAGCATTGATTTTTTTAGGAATGCTATGAAGAGCCACAGGATTTTCTTCCATATAATTTAACGTATTCAAAATTCTTTACATGTTCCTCTGTTTTTTTCTTGTTCAATGGAAAATTCATTCAATTTCAAAACCTCCATTCTTGTACTCTTGCTACCTATACAGTGGGCAAAGAAGAAAGAATACACTCCGATCTGGCAATTTTCTTGGCTGACACCTTAAAGAGGTAAGTGTTTTCTGTGTATGATCTTACAGAAAAAATCATTCATCATGAATATAATAAGGTTTAAATAATTCAGTGCAGAATATAGATTTGCTTGATGATGAAATGTGGTCGTTATTTCATTAGCTTATCATAGAAATTAGAGTTTGGATATTTGATTGACCTGCAGAAATCTTAGTATAAAACCAGCTCACAGCAGAAAATTTGTTTGGTCTCACGGAATTAAAGTTGCTTTCCTTGATCTGTATTTTTTTTCTTGTTCTTAGTAAAGGTTCCGTCTTTTTTATTCTCTTTTGATGAAAAATAACCCTCCTGTATGGAACCAGCAGACGGCGGCAAATTCGTGCCTGTCACGTTTCTTCACTACATGAGTTAAGTTTTTCTGTTTATATTTGATTTCTGTCTTCATTCCAATCATACTAGTGTAGCACCCGGGCGATGCTCGGGGATACCATTAGTACATTTGTATTTTTATTTAAATTTGTAAGATGAAGACCGATATGTGAAAGGGTCTGTCCTTGGCAAGATAAAAAAAAAAAACAGAGCATAAAATATAACAAGTAGAGCGAGTGTAGAACTTGCAGATTTTCCGTTGTTCTTTGTTTCTCGTTGCAGAACAGTTGGGAAGATTTGCTATGCATGATACCAAAAGGTTTGACACGCTTTTATGTTAATTTAACTATGATTCTGTCTTCAAATAGTTTAGAGATTTGGAATTCAGAATTTTTGTGTTTATATTCTCAAAGCAAACTTGAGGTTGTTTTATGTGTGACATTATAAAGTAGATCATATAGACTGTTTTCTATTGAAGTGAGATTTAGAATAATCAACTCTTTGGATGCATGTCATATGAGAAGAAATTTCTTAGCCTAGAGAAGCAAAAAAAAGTAGACGAAAGTTATGAATTATGTGAATAATTGTATATATTATGTAGATGTGACAGAAGATTTGCAACATGAAAAAAAAAAAAGAATAGTACGAAACCAATAGTATAAAACGCAGTAGTAAACAGTGGCAATATGATAAAAAAAAGAGGATGTTAAAGATATAAGAATGACAATGTCATGACAGAATAAAAAGCAACTAAAGGTAAAATAAACCGACCGGGATCGATCGGAATAATGGAATATAGAATGAGCGAAAGCCTAAATTGATGAATGAAAAGATAATTGTTACAATCGAACAGAGTATGTTCAAGCACACTACGATTAATAAAAGCAAACTTTTAATTGAAAAGCATACTTGCAATGCTTCAGGACATGTAGGGTTTTTGCTTAGCATACAACACTTATATAATTGGTTCGGAATGAATGAGCTTGATTGGTGGGTAAATGTAAACAAATTTCCTTTTTCAGGTACTTAATTTCTGGAGTATATCAAAGGGAATGTCTCCATAGTTGGATTTCAAACAGAACAACGTAATATTAGCGGGATTCTCATATTTAAAGAACTATTCTCACGTTGATCCTATTTAAGAATATTGTTTCTGAAATGTAATGAAGTTAATTTCGGTACTTAATTTCCTTTTTTAGGTACTTAATTTCGGTAATTTATGTTTTGTGAGCATTAACAATGCATAGATTGTATCTGATTTTATTCACTTATCAATTATGCTTATTTAGTTTTTTCTTTTGAACCTGAAAAGGGAAATTACGCTTATTTAGTTCTATATAGATCTATGTGAATAAAATCAGCAGCTTATTTGTTTCTATATAAATTTTGGTCAACAAAATCAGCAGCAATTACGATCATCTGTTTCTATATAAACAGTTGTTTTCACAAAATCAGGAGCTGGTTAGATTTATAGTTTATAAAATCACAAAATTATATGTTGAATGACATGTGACACGTTAATAGATTGTCAAATATCATTCAGTTAGTTTGACAAATGTCATAATATCAGTGAATGTATTCTATTTTATATTAATATATAGATAATACTTTGTTCTGAAATCCACCTGCCATTTGTATTGTTGGTGTGAGCATTCCTCTTGAGTGAGTGGGAGTGGAAGGACTTGGATGCTCATATGAGAAATACACTATTATCATCTATGACGTAGAAGTGTTTTTTTTTGATACATTTAGTAAAATTTAAAACTAAATTACAGATTGAGTAAATTGCATATTAAAAAGTTGAAAGAGACGTTTTTTTTTATGTCATTAACAACCTATTTTGCTCTATCAAGATAACATGGTCTTAAACTTCTTTTCGTCTAAGGGTACGTTTAGTATAGGGTTATAAGTGGGTAAAAATTACAGCAATAATATTTAACCCCTTTTAATTGGTGTTTGGTGACATGCCTGAATTATTTAGAAGAGTAATCTTTTCCCACTTTTTATGGGATAATCATTACCCTAATCCCCCTAGGATAAAAGTCAGTAATAGAAAAAATACATAGCTTCTTAGTTGACCAAAAAAAACACATTCCACTCATCTTCTCTTCATCATCAACTCTACTGGTATATGATTAATTCAAACAATTTTTTTCTTCCATTAATCATTTTTAACGTTGGGCTAATTTGAGTTTGTCTATTATCAGGTGTGATTACCTTTTAATCAGGTGTAATTTTACGTTGGTTTAACCAAGCAATCTACAAAGGTACTCTATTAATTCTATTTTTTTGTGTGACTGGTTCATTATTTTTTTGGATGTTGATCAATTGTTCTTTAATATTGCCTTTTTATGTTGATCAATTGTTGCTTGTTTGTCTGGAGTTAAGAAAAGAGATTTTAGTGGTTAACTTGTTTAATTGTGCATGCGTTGTTCTTGTACTTGTTGGTTTATTGATTGGTTGCTGATAAAAAAATTTGCACAGATGGTTGCGCGAATTAATTGGGTATAGTACAATAACAGAAGGTGATTGGTATATGAATTGATTGAGTATGGTTGCGTGAATTGATTGGTATATGAATTTTTTTTTATTCTGGACATGAAAGTCCTAATGGCTGTTAAATCAAATAACTAGGCTGATTTTTTTTTTAAATGATGGATCTGATCATATGTTTTATAGTCCAGTCTCTTTTTTGTGGCCTATAACACTGTACTAAGCAAATATGATTCACAGTCACAAAAGGATAATTATTAAGAAGCGAAGAGGCCATAATTACAACAAAACTACACTTCGCATCCAAATGCAAACATATTATTCTCTCCCAAGATAAAAAGCATTCCTTTACAGAGAAACTATAAAAGAAGCAAATTAGTTTCAGAAAAAGAAAAAATCATGGAAGCAAATTTCAACTAGCAAAATAGATACAACAAAAATTACAGATAATAAGGCCAAAGAAAAGTATGTTTACTTACACTTTCATTTCTAGCTTTTCAAAATCTTCCTAAGTTACAGCATATTGAACTTGCCGAACTTGTCAACCCACAACGTATTTCCAACTCAGTATTTTCTCAGCAGTGCTCTGATACGTACAAAACACCAGGTTTTCCATAGTGTTTTGTATATCTTCCAACCTTTGAAGTACTTGCCAATTACCTTCTTGTAACTAGGCCTCTGCTGTACTACAATCCAGTATTCGGCAATATTCGGTCTGCTACTTGTGTACTTCTCTTCCATATCCAAGAGAACTAAGCGTGCCAGAACTGGAATTAGCATTACATCTGCCATTGAGAAATCTTCCCCGGTTAGATACGTAGTTTCATTCAGCTTACTCTCGATTTCGTCAAGAAATCTTACGATATGCTCTTCACTTCGCTTAGAAAATTCAGGGGATTTCATCTTGTCTTCTGTTTCGTATGCTTCTTTAAGCTTGCGGTGGTAGGCACTTGCGAGATCAGGGGCTTCTGCCATCCTCGCTATTGCCACTCGCCTCAAGAATTTTGACACATTGCTGCGGTATTTTTCAGGAATGTGAGAGAGTGTGAAATACTTGGAGTTCCACTCTTTTATCTTCTGCATCCAGTCAACAACTTCTCTACCGCTAAAAGAGGCCTCATCGGCACCAGCAGAGACGACTGCAATTCTTTCTATGTACCTACAAGTTTTAATTCTTCCGAATCAGATAGCATATCTAGATCCACAGAGGAATAAATGTATGAATATTGACGAAGAAATATAGCTAAAAGCATTCTTCAAATTTTAATTCTTAAGTAGACCACATGAATCTTGTGTACAGGTAACAACATATGAACAGATATACACAACACATACTGGATTATCTCAATCGTGTCGAAAATAATATGAGAACCATCCTGGAAAACAGGGATTCTTCCTCGAGGACTTATCCTGAAAAACCAAGAGTTCATATTCTTGCATGTTATGGGATTGACATGATGTGAAGTGTAATCAATTCCCTTCTCCTCCAAAGCAAGTCTCACCCTCTGACTATCTATGGAATATGGATGGTGATATAGCTGCATCTTTCAATCCAGGACAGTTTGTAGGATATCAGTTACAGCTTGAAGGTACCTTCCCCTAAACCTCAGTTAATCTCCGAGCCTGTATTATTCGAAATTCTAACCTGTCAAGGTTTTCAATTATGTTGTAATAAGCAAACCCAGCATCTTTTTATCATGCTCCAAAAAACTTGATGTCCAAAATACGATCATTCACAGAATAGTAAAAAGTTAAATTTCAGTACAAGCAACTAATTAATGAAGGCAGAAGCTTGTGAAACCGAGTATTAAAAGAAACAGAAAGGCTACACAATAATGAACATACAGCTCCTTCCTATCTTTTGTGAAATACTATTAACTATTAAGGGCTCTAAATAGTTCCATCAGAGAACATCGAATTCATTGTTCATCACAATTTACATTAAGAACTGAAATTTTAAGCAAGCATAGCTGAACCCTCAGATTTCCTAAACAATTAACTAATCAGAAACTTGAATTGAAGAATAAAAGATACAAACATGCCAACTTTACACTGAAATACACATTCTTTCCAAGCAATAAGATCCCACCCTAGATTTCAAATTTCCCACGAAACCAAAGTACCATAAGAGCACAGATCCCATCAACGGAAGTTAAGGAACTATAATAATAATAATAATAATAGTAATACTAATACCATAAATCCATATTGATAAGGGTACTATTCCAATTTTCCACTTCAAGCACTTTACAAAATTATTTTACAATTAAATTCATAAACTAAAAATAACCCAAATCAAAAATAACCACATGCAGTGAACATTCAGAGAATTCAATAAAGACAACACTCAATCAACTAGAAAACAGACAAGAAGAAGAAAGGTCGAAACTTTTTACTGAATAGTGAAGGGTCACAACAATCCAAGCCATAAAGTATAAACAGTGAAGAAACTGAAGTAAAAAGCAATAAAGCAAACAAGAATTGATGACGATTGAAAGTAAAAATACTTGACTAAGACTTACCCAGAAGAAGAGAGAAGACTTGAAAGAAAGTTCTTTTGTGGGTTTTTGGGATTGATGTGTGGTGGGCACATAAAACCTTGGAAAAAAACTCTGTTTTTATGGGTAGAGGAAGAATAGGTATTAAAAAGTGGTGTTTTTGTAACAGGGAAGAGCAAAAGAGAACATTAGACAGTAAGAGTATGCTTAAAATTGGAAAGTGTCAGAAAGAACAATATAAAGTGCAATACCGAACTGTTATGTTAGAAATAGTGATCCGCTCATGATAAGTGAATCGAACTTGGTCAGTCGAGGTGTAAACTGAGACCAATTAGAAAATCCAATTAAGGGGAAGTAAACTCGGTTAGTCAAGGTGTGAACCGGGACGATGAACCGAAGCCAATTGGCAAGTCCAATTGAGTTGGGAATGAAATGGGTTTGTAAAGCCCCTTAGGCCCACGAGCCCATTTAGAAGGTTATATAAGGAGTCTTGCTCCTTTCCATTAATTCAAACTCCAACACACACACAAAGAGAGAGAGGACTCTCAACCGGGAGAGAGAGAGGTCGAGACCTTTTGTCTCGAGTCCTGCATAGATCACGTGTGACATCTAGACTGCGAAACAAACGGACATTCCCGTTGACATTTCAACAGTGGTTTGCTCGCAAGACCAACATAAAACTGGTCCTTCTATGCTGATAGCTTCTGCTGGAATCGAAGTTAGTAAGTCGAATCTATTTATTATACTGTTTATTAGTTAATCGGTATGCGATTCCTTCATTGGTATTAGAGCCAACACGATTTTTTCGAATATGTTTCAAAAATATTGTTGGTCTCTGTCCAGGATACCTATTGTGATTTTTTAGTATTCGACTTTCCTTCTCGAACGTCATTTTTGGTTCGAGTCTATTCGGAGTCAAATTCTGAAAGTTGAAATTTCAAAATTTCGACAAAATATTTGAAATCAGCGACCTCAAAAACATTACTTGCCAAAATTTCGTCATGAAATTCCATCGAGAAGGTCGTCAAATGGATGAAAACACGATCAAAAAAATACTGAGTGAGGCAACACAGATGAATTTGTTAATCTAATATGAAATGATGACGTGAAACGTTTCTATTGGTTGCACGCGGATCACTCGAATCTCAACACGTGGCAGCGGTAGAAGAATCAAGAAGAATCCAAAATAACACAAGCGGACGAATCGTATTGCGACACTGGCATTTGGTCAAGGCAGTCAATGTTGACCGATTATGAACGTCGACCAATGACACATCAACACGTGGACGCATGTAGAGTCAAAACGTGGCATCATGTGATTCCCACACGTGGCGCGATGTGTTTGTGACAAGAGGCGTTAGGTGGAGGCAACACGTGGCCGAAATTTTTTACCGCACGTGACGGCACGTTGAGAGGCGTGTAGGCGCGTGGGTGGCGTGTGACACCATTCAGCGGCGCATGGTAGGGCGTGCACCATTCCTTAGGTGCGTGTCAGTGCGTGACACGTGTTCCGACCACCAAATTTTATAAAATTTTAGAAAGAATAATTATTTAAATTTTTCTGGAATTTTTGGTATATTTTTCACAATTTTTTGAGTTTTTGAACTATTTTTTCCAATTTATTGGTGTAAAAATAATGCTAAAAATTGAGATAAATTGCATTTTTCTGCCAAGAATTATTTTAGAAATTAGTTTTCAAAATAATTAGTTTTAAAACGTGCAAATGTGGTTCTCATTTAGATAATTGAAATTAGATTTTAATTATTTGAAAAATACGCTAGTACATATATACCCCATTTTTGTAATTTATTATAAATATACGAATGAGATAAAACCACGTTGCATTGAACATAGTGCAAATTAAGGAAGAATTTGCACGGTTCCCAAAAGAGAGTATTTTGGGACGGTGGTGATCGTAAAGGAGATTTGATTGTGCATTAAGTGTACAATGGTGATGAATGTTCACTTACTTCATAAAAGATTATGATACTCATCACCGGTGTTAGTTAAACTATTGGTCTATACTAGAATTCCATGGAAACATTATTTCCTAAGTGTTGAGGAAAGACACTTAGAGATTCTAGTGAGTTAAGAACGTTTTGAAATTGGTATGTCCAAGATCAACATGATCGCAAAAAGAGAGATCGTGAGAAGTGGGAGATCCACTTTAAGGTCGTATGATTTATATGATTTTTGATAAATTGACACGGCTACTTATGAATTCTATTTTAACACTTTGGAAAAGGTCCATCGTGTCTCCAATTTACAAGCATATGTTTAATCTATATTTATGTAGTATTATTCTTTGGGGATATTAACATTATTTGTGTGTTAATATTGTCCAATGTTAATGTACGTATATTAACATTGAGATAGATTGTTTGGATTACATGTTGGTTTAATAAATGATAATTATTTTATTTATTATTTTGGCTTATTATTGTGTTAATTTGCCTTAATTTTATGCAATATTTTATATGTTGAATATATTGTCTAATTATTGAGTTTCTCCAAATAATTGAGATGACCAACATGAATTCTCTTAAGTCAAGTGGACTTAAAAAGTGAATCCAAACAATCATTATTTACTATCTATAAAATTAAATATAGTATGATTAATTGTTAAGACCGAGATAGTAAATGTGCACATAGTTTACATTTCGATTCAAAACTTAATAAGAGAATATGCTAGTTTAATTTTTGGTTGGATAGTAAATATATGTGTATTGCCTAATGAATTACTTGTGTGTAACTATGTCTTATTGTTTGGCATGTTATTTGTGTGATTCACTGCTCATAAAAGTCGATTGATGCCAAGATATACATATGTCTATGTTAAAACTATATTGAGCTTAGGTGGCAACAATCGTAATTCCTAGATTAGGAAAAGTTAGCATGTACTCTAAGAACTAAGCTCGTGCCCCTTTGAACTTTGTTATGTCCAAATTCAAGGATAAGTAAAATACCACTCAACACATTTTGGACTGAAATGTCTATAAGATGTGGAAGTTAGAAAATTTCACTACGTTTATCATCATCTTTTATCGGTACAAAAGATGATGTATTCACTTAGCTAATTTACAAGTATCAAGATACAATATATATTTGTAATTTGCAGTTTAAGAGCAGTTAGTTGGCATGACACTAACTAAGCTCGTAGTCTTTGATCATCGAATAATACTTGTTATAAAACCTAATCATGCGAGTAGAGGTGTAAGTCTTACATGATTAGAGAGCTAGTGATCTGATCATAGTTTGATCAATGACAATGTCCAAAGATGTTATCCACTTCTTGCCTAGAAGTTAGGAGCAAATCAAGTTGCACCTAATCCACGTTTATCTCAAGCATGAGATCGTGAATTCGATAACGTCTTATTCTATTGGAGAAATTCCAATACAAAGGTAAGGAAAAAGGTTTAAGAACCTTAAGTCCTTAAGAAGTGGAGACTAGATAGAATTATGAGGAAATCCACGAACATGAACAATGTTGACATTTTGTAAGTGAAATGTTAAATACCAAAGACACACTATATGTAAGATAATGCACCTTTGAGGGTATGTTGCTCAAACTCACGCAAGTGAGAAGAGTTACCTTGTTCGACGTTCTTTATTAAATTTCGTCATTAGTGGATTATTAATTCAACTTTTAGGATCCTCAAAATGAAGTTTTAATATGACTTCATTAGACACCAACTAGTTTCAAGAAGGAACAAGTTGTGTATGCAAGAAACAACTTAAAAGTGGGAGTTAAAGGTGTTGGTGTATGCAAGTTAGTCTTGTACAAAAACCAAACCTTTTCTTACAAAAGATAATGTCATGATCATATTGAAGTTTGCCTTCAATTTGTGTTCTAACAATTATGGAATTTGTTAAATCTTGGTGGCATTGAAAATGGTTTCTTAGTTAATGTATAAAACATAACTATTGAATGACCTAGTTTCTATTTCTTGATACTTCACGTAGTCATAAGAGATTATGTGAAGTTAATTCACGCAACTCAACCACTTTGGTAAAATCGATTACGTTGATTAACTCAAGTGTGAGTATTAGGCAATTGTGTAAGTTTATGTTGTCTAATTGCGAGCATTGCAAAGAAGAAATGCTAAAAAAGAAATCATTTCAAAAGACACTTTGAGCTAAATTCCCATTGCTATTAATCCATTTTTTGATATTTGACGTCAAAAAAATAAGAGGGCAAGGCTAATGCCTACGACTTCATCACATTCTTATATATGATTGTGGAAGGTGTAGTCATATCCATTTGATTCTTCATAAGTAATAATGATCAAGTTAGTTTGTGCTTCTTGATTATTCTTACTTCTTTAAAATCAAGATGGGAAACAAATAAAGGTTTGTAGATCGACTAAGGTCGAGACATCTACATGATGAATCCAAAGCTTTATTTGATGAAATAGAAATAAACGTTAATTGTTTATTTCAATACCTCTAAGTTTGTTACTTATATATCTCATGGGTTGTGGATTGGTCGAGTGTATGACCATACCACTTGGAACCAAGAGATATATCACCAATATACACGATACCTTAGTTGAAAGACTAAGAGGTGTAAGGTTTTAGATATCTTACTGTGTCAAAGTGATACAACGTCGTGAGATAATAAGAAATTGGCATAGTAACGAGTCATAAGAAGTCACATTCCTTAGGAATAGATTTCTTAACTAAGATTAGGAAAGTGAAATCTTTTATTACCCTGAGATTCAGAAGCTAGGACCTTCAGGATCACTCTATCCGAGTGGGAGAATTCTTAAGGAGAGTGAGAAAAAATAATAAGAAATAAAGTTGGATAATGTGATGTGAATAACATCCTTGGGTTTTAAAATCTCAAGAGATCGACCCAACTGATTGTTTTCTCTTTCTCCTAAAGGGAAGCATCGACTTGGGTAATGTATGCTTGGATTTTAAAATATCAAGAGATCAATCCAAGCAATTGTAATATCTTTCTTTGAAAGTGATATATTGATAAGTTTTGGAGCGATTCAACTTTAATATCATTTACCTCAAGCGTGTGCGGATGTTCTTGATTCTGACTTTAGTGGTAGCAAGAATCCTACTTCTAGTGGGAGTAGAAAATCTTGATCCTAGTGGGAGTTCCTATAGGAAGCTTGAACCCACTTAGGGCATCAAGTTTCTTATTTTTTTAGTGGGAGCAGGGAACTTGAACCTAGTGGGAGCATTTTTTTTGAAAATGCATAAAACTAAAAGAGATGAAGTCTCACGATGACATTTCTTCGATAAATAAATCGATCGTGATTCTTTTTGTTAAAGTCTCACGACGACATTTTTTCGATAAATGATTCAATCGTGATCCTTTTAGTAACCCCACAAGTCAATGATGAACCTAAGAGTATATTAGAGGTTCACTCATCCAAGTGAAAATAGCAATGGAAGTATAGATGACATTTAAGAGATTGAAC
>CAODLS010161376.1:0-19418 GCA_948243855.1 Flueggea neowawraea | reverse complement strand
AACGGTTTTATTTAAATTATTTATTTAGTATCTTGTTATTATGAATATATTTTAATTATATTCGGGAATATTATTTTTGAAAAAACGTATCCCTGCTAAATTGTTTAATACGGTAAATAAGCCGATTAAAAATATGAATTTAGATAGTTTATGTTCTCCGAGGCTTGTGCGAGATGGACCGGGCTTCCACAGACGATTTGCCTCGTACACCGGTCGCGGTCCCGGGAATGGGTCGTGACAAAGTAAATCTTAAATTAGTACTACATGAATTCGATTCTTTTATGAAAAGATCTCTAGTGCCTCAACCTCGTATACCGGTCACGGTTCCGGGGAATGGGTCGTGACAAAGTAAATCTTAAATTAGTACTGCATGAATTCGATTCTTTTATGAAAAGATCTCTAGTGCCTCAAAATTATCTTGTGGAAAACGAAAAAACAAGCAAGATATTAAAGAATGAAAGTATGTCCTGATTTGGTAGCACTGATGATGTTACACTTATTTTCAACCTCACCTACTTACATTATTAATTTATATATGATTATTATTAATTTATATATGATTATCTCAAACTGCCAAATATTAGACATGAAGTTATGGCCTTATGAGGGCATTCAAAACATACAAAACATTAATGTCACAACATTTATATTTTGATTTGAAACCAAACATGAAGTCCTCCATAATTTATTATGAAACAAATTTTTCTTCTTAATGGATATTAGTGACCTTAACCAATACTCATGATTGTTTCTGGATATATATTCCTGTTTGTAAACGGAACGGATACTAACAAAGCTAAAAATTAAGTGTTGAATTAAGAGTATAATTAATAATTTTTAAATATAAAGAGTGAAATTATTATTTTTTTTATCTCAAATGGATTCTTTAAATTTGACTCTTTTTTTATTGAAACTTAAAAGATATTTAAATAAATCAAAGAAATATAGTGTAAAAATGTAGTGTAATAAGATAAAGAGTGAAATTGACAACTATCTACATTTAGAGAGTGAAGATTATGAAGAGTCCATTGGAGTTGTTTTTTATAGGAAAAAATTAACAGTTATACTAAATTAAAATTTAAAATTTGACTTTTGTCATATATCAAGCACATTTTGACAATTCGAAACATACTTGAAACATGTTGTAAAAATACCAGATTTTTAATTGACTAAAAAATAGAGATATTTCCCAAAAAATCGCGATATTTTCACGAGAAATTGTTTTTTCGGAAAAAAGATAGATTCCACAGGAGAAAAAATCTGATATTTTCGAATATGTTCAATGATTTCCAAATGTATCCATATGTATCCAAAAGTCTCCAAATCACAATTTTTTTATATAATTTTTTATTTAATAAATTTTTAATTTAATATTTTTTAAATTAAATACCTCCAAATTTCAAATTTTAATATAATTTTTACAATTTTTCGATAGTCTCCAAAATGTATCAAAATCTCAATTTTTATAGTGTCCAAATGTTAATTTTTATATAATTTTTTAGTCTCCAAATGTATCCATATGTCTCTCAATGTCTCCGAATATATCCATATGTCTCCACAAGTATCCAAAATACGAAATTCTGAATTTATAAAACCAAATTAATATCGCTTATTTATTTTTTTTACAAACTTATAAATGTATCCAAACGTCTCAAACAGTGTCCAAAATGTATCCGCAAGTGTCCAAATGTTTCCATCCCTACACAAAATTGAACAAATACAACCAATGATAGTTATGTTAATTCAATAAATATGAAAAAAAATAGCAGCTAGGTTTTTTTCCAACCCTAGTCGCCGCCTCCTTAGAGTCACCACCACTTCCAACTGCCATTGTTCATCTTCTTCCTTCACCAGTGACGACGGCACTAATCAGGACGGTGACCATGGTGACGAAACATGTTAACGACGACGATCCTTCCACAGGAGGAGGACGCGAACGACAGCAACTGACCATGATAACGACTCCTCCCATGTTTGCGATATGCTACTCTTCTCAGATGAACGAGGCGGCTTGATGATGAGTGGTAACGCTCTCTATCGACGAACACGACTATTCTCAGACCATTCGTCATGGAGATAGGGCGTTGCAGGCTTCGTTGGAGGCGGGCGAGGAAGGAGAAGAAAGAAAGAGATAGAAAAAGAACCGACAGAGGAGAAGATGAGAGAGGGTGGCGGTCGGCTAGGATTTCGAGGTGGAAAGGAGAGAGAACATAGGGTTAGGGTTTGTTTAGGGGATAGACGAAGAGACGGTGAGAGAGAGTGAGAGTGAGAGGAGAGAAAGATGAGAGAGAATTTTTTTTTGACAAAATGAGACAAAAAATTGACTTTTATTTGACCGAATCTGATAGTTTTCAACTAAAGAATTAAAAATATGGCATATGGGTAACTGAACATTAAAAATGTTGGTATTCTAGCAATTAAGAAACCTTATCTTCTTTTTGTCAAAATCTGAATTTTAATTTGGGCAACTCACATAATTAACTCTTTTTTATATGAAGATTTTTTATAATAATTTTTTTAACATATAAAAAGTGCATTGGAGTTGCTATTAAATGCTAAAAATCTTGGTTCTGCAGCACAAAAGCTTAGTGCATCTAAAAGAATAAGGGCAAAATTCACCGCGGTCCCTAAGGTTTGACAATATCTTTTGTGTTGTCCCTTAGTTTTCAAAACCCTCCGTTCTGTTCCACCAGTCTTAACTTTGTTTGTGTTTTTTAACTTGTCACATCATATTTGATGATGTGGCAGATGGTCCCATCAGTAAATAATCTTTTAGGACTAATTTACCCTTTTTCATTTATTCTCCTATCTCTCTCTCATACTCCAGATCTCTCTCTTTAACTCTAGTGGGTTTCCCAAGCCACCCGTCGCCACCGTCGCTTATCCAAACCCTAGCCGCTCTGCCACCACTCCATGTCGTCCACTCCCACCAGTCCATTGCATCTCCACTGTGTTTGTTGATTCCAGATCGTGTTTGTCAAATAGACAAAGACCATTTTTTGATTAAGACGAAGAGAGAGAGAAGGCGGACGGTTGTCAATCTTTCACTTACAGAAAACATTCGTTGACGATTTGACTATTGTAAGAATTACTTTCACTTACAGAAACTTTTACATATTTGATGAGTGAATATTGCGTGGCGGCAAGAGGTGAAGTCGAAGAGGGATGAGTAATAGGGGTTAGCGATGGTGGAGGTGGATGACAGGGCCCAGCGGTCGAGGAACTTGGCGAGGACGAAGTAATAGGGCCAGACGGAGGAACCTGGAGTTCAAGAGCATTGATGGCTAGTGCTGGGCATGGGTCGGGCTGGGCTAGAGGTGTTTTTTGTAGCCCGGTCATATGGTCCGGGCCAGACTCGATTGAGCTGGCCAGGTGCCCAATCTATGCCCGCCCCAATTTTTTAATAAAAATTTTATTATTTTATATTTTTTTATCGAACTATAATTTAACATATACTTTATTAGATAAATTATACTTCAATAAATACTAAACAACTCTTAAATTTATAATCAACATCATTTTTACTAATTTAAAATAAATAATACATCAAATTAATATTAATATACCATATATATTATATATATAATATAAAAAAATTATATGTATTATATATATTCGGGTCGGGCTGATCTGGCTATTTTATAAACCCAGGCCCAGCCCTATTTTATGTTAAAAAAATCAGCCTGGCCCGACGGGCCAAAATTACTAGCCCAGCCATGCTCCATATCATCATAGACCGGGTTAGAGGTTTTTTTTGTAGCCTGGTCATATTATCAATGCTTCGTTGGTGGCGGTGTGGTAAGATTCTTGCAAGTGCACAAGAATCGATGTAGTAATAAAACCCTCAGAGCATTCCTCGGGTGTCAAATCCACAAGAAATGTGTACTAGTTAATGATCAAAAAACAAAGGAAATCGATAAAATCTGGATAGGTTTGATTTTAAAAACATAAAATGCAATAACAAAATAAATAGAAGCATTTGGACAATTGAGATGCAAGCAAAGACTCCTTTTTGCTAAATCCAAGAAATGGGTTTTTGGGATTGATTGTTCTCTCTACAAGACTAACCCAAGACCTTTCTCGAGGTCACTCAAGTCGTATTTACATTTCCTAGGTGGGTCCTTTCGGTCATACCTAGCCAAACTAGGCCCATTAAGTCCATTGAGGAATTTCATTGAATACCTCACATGCATAGAATATGTCTATCCTAAATCATGTAAGTTTAATGCTTAAAGACCTCACATAGTCTTCATCTCTCGATACATCAACTACGGTTCCAATACTTATTATTTTAAATTAAGTGCTAAATTGGCTTATTAAATAGGACTAAAGTGACATGTCTAAAACTAAAAGTATGGAATTAATATTAAATACTATTATATAAGAAAAATTACGATAATGAAATTGCTAGTTGGACTTAAGTCTGCAAATGAGTTGAACCGCTCATTCGGTTCGATAAAAGCTCGTTCATGACTAGGCTCGTTGAGCTTGAACGCACAAAAACTCGACTCAAAAAGTTCGCGAACATGTCTCGTTTGTGTATTCATGAACAAGCTTGCGAGCATGCTCGTGAACAAACTCATTTAATAAGAACGTGAAAAAGCTTGTTTATGTGTTCATGAACAAGCTTGTTTAATAAGCTCGTGAACAAACTCATTTGCATACTTGCAAATAAGCTCGATAAGAAGGTCGCGACAAAACTCGAATTTAGGCTCATTTAAATAAGAATATACACTAAATATTATGTATTCTTATTCCACTTTTAAATTATTAATATGTAACATGAGCAAATTGTTGGTCCCAAGAATGAAACTCCAAGAGGAGGGTGAATTGGAGTTTTAGAGATTTAAAGAATTTGTTGAAAACTTTTGCAAACCAAAACAAATAACAAAGTTATTTTCAACTAAAATCAAAGTTAAGTGCAGAAGTAATAAAACCACCAATTCACACACAAGATAAGGCAAAGTAAATAGAGTAGGGAGAGAGAGAGAAAATCCGATTTAGAGTGGTTCGGTCCTCCTTGACCTACGTCCACTCCTCTAAAACCCCTAGAGAATTTCAATCAACTAGCTCCTCACTTCTACAACCATTTGTTTTTGCGGGCTCAACAAGCAAACCATTACACCTTGTTTTTACGGGCTCAACAAAAAAACTGAATCCCTAGTTTTTGTAGGTTCAATTAGAAAACCGTTCACCTCTAGTTTTCTAAGACTTGTTAGCAACCACTCTTGTTTTTCTAAGGTACAACAAGGAAACCTATCTACCCTAAGTAAACAACCTTACTTGATACAAAGTCAACCCAAGATATAGCATAATTAAGCTCACACCAACTCAGAAATATAATACTAAGTAAATAGCTCAAATGAGTTAGAAATATAGAGATAAGGGAGAAAGTGAATAATAAACTTAGCAAAGGTCTCTCTCTCTCTCTTTCTCTCTCTCTCTCTCTCTCTCTCTCTTCTATTCTAGAATGTCTATTTATAGACGCATGAAAGAATATAGTTGTTGGAAGCCTTAAAGTATCTGTTGTGAGAGAATATAAAATTTTGTCCATTAATGACTTCACAGGCCTCTACGTGCATAGTCACCATATACGTACGTAGTGTTTGCATCCTTTAGAGCTCTGCGTGCATTAATTGCAAGTCTAAGTGTGTTGCCAAAACTCATCTACGTGCTTAACATTCCTTCTATGTATGTTGGCTCTCAACATGTTCCACCTCCTATGTGTTTTTCCATCGTTCAACGTGCATTCTAGGTTTTCATTCCAAGATCGCACCTTTGATTCTCCATGTCATCACATGTGTCAGGGATATTCAAATTCAAATCCCGAGGAATGTCTTAGCTTTGTCCTCATCTATAGCTTGTCTATGTGCTCCATATCATCATTACATGAGTAGATATTTCAGTTTAAAGATCACACATTTACTCATTTATACGCCTTGTCTCTCATGCTTAGCGTGACTTCATCCTTCCTAGAGCACTTCATAAATACTCATATCTCTACTACGTGCGTTGTGAGTGCTTTACGTGTGTAGATCAAAGTCTGATGCTCACTATCTCCAGTATCATTCAAATCTATGTGCTTTCCTCATGGTCTTCGTGCATAAGAGCCATATTTGCATACACCAACATGCGTAGCAAAGCCTGTACGTGCGTTATTGCCACAAATCATAGATTTTGCATCTTTGCATATCTTCCATGGATGTTTTATGCACATCATCATCAAAACCAAAGTCAACACAATTTTTATTCAGTATGTTGAAACATATGTAAGTAAGTTTAAGTTTAATAATTTAACAATTTATTTAGGGGAAAATAACAAGGGTATAACAAAATATCTGATATGAAGCTCTAGACAAAATATTAAAAAATGTAACATGAAAAAATATTATGTATTCTTATTCTAGTTTTGAATTATCAATATGTAACATGAAAAAATTTTATTCGTTATGCTGAAATATATGTAAATAATTTTAAGTTTTATAATTTAACAATTTATTTAGGGAAAAATAACACGTGTATAACAAAATATCTGATTTTTTCAGAAGGTGTACACAAGTGCACAATAGGGTACAAATGTGTACAAAAAGGAGTTCACAGTTTTTTTTATAAGTTGATTTAATGAATTTTTGGATGACGGTCACATCTGTAATAATGTTTTAAAAATTAAGTTGATTTATTGATGTATAAAGGTACATGCGGATTTTTGTCGGTGTACACGATATGTACAAATTTTAATTGATGTAATGGTTGTCAATTTGGTTTACAGAAGTGTATGTGTACAAAGGTGTACACAACCTGAAATTTAGGTGTACACAATATATACGAACGTGTTCAAAGGTGTACAAAGATGTTGTTTTACAAACTTAAGGACTAATTTTCAATTTCATGATAACTAAGGGACTTAATGCACAATATAAACATGTATGCAAGATAAGTCCAGATAGCTTGAACTAGAATGATTGCACTCCAACAACTAGTACAACAACTCCAACCACTACAAGATCAAGCTAGACAGAAAATCAAGATTATCAAGCACATATAATCATCTCTAGCATAGTGTTATCTTTGTATTCATTTTGTATACACTTTTGGTGTGAAAAGGTTTATTGTTAGCCTAAGAAACAATATTGTAAGGGTTTTAGAGGTGTGAGCCTAGAGTGAAATCAAGCTTGTTTAGACCTTTCAATACTCTAAACTTTATATCATTAACAATGAACCAAGGGTCGTTAACATTTGGTTCCTTCTATGTTTTGATTAATGACAAAAATTAGTAAGATTTGCTTTAAAAAAGAAAAAAAATTCATGATCAATGAAGACCAAAAAAGGTGAAGAAAATCATGTTCTCAAGTCTAGGAGTCGACCTACAATGTTTTGAAATGGACTGGTGCATGAAGAAATCAATTGAAGATGTTCCATGTTGTTGGTAGTTGACTAATGAACGTTGATAGTCGACTAATGAACAAATAGAATGATCAAAAATGCAAGGGTAGTCGACTAATGGAGCAAAAACACTTGGTAGTCAACTAATGAAGATCATGATTGCTCAAATCTGACTTGAAATGACATTCTCGTGGTTTACAGGTCAAATCTTTCGAGAACAATAGTCGAATAATGGATAATTGATGCTTGGTATTTGACCGGTGGATTCTGGTGTTCGACTATCCAAGTGGACAGAAGTGCAACAAAGCTTGGTAGTTGACTAATGGAAGCTGACAACATAAAAAATGCTTCATGATTGATTTCCAACGGATCTCTATGCTACTCCAATGGTTCAATCAACTTCAAGAGCATCTCAAACACTATAAATAGAGGCTTGAAGGGCATAAGAACATCCCCTACTCCTTGCTATATCAATTCTTCATTTGGTGCTCAATATTAGCCTAGTTTGTGGATAGTTTGTTTCATTCTCATATACCAAAATCTTACCACATTGTTTCTCATTTGTAAACACTTTGAGAAAGGGAAAGGCTTGTTGTTAGCCTTTGAAAACAACAGTGTAAAGGCTTCAGAGATGTGAGCCTAGAGAGAAATCAACATTGGTTAGGCCTTAGAGGTGTGAGTTGAAATTAACCTTATGAGTTAGGCTTTAAAGGTGTGAGATAGAAATCAATCTTTTTATATTGGTTTTAGAGGTGTGATCTGAGAATCAACCTTGTCGGAAGGCTTTGTTGGGTTTAGAGGAATTAATCATCGATATAGTGGATTGAGAAATCCTTAGTGAGGAGCTTAGGTAGTGGATGTAGGCACAT
This sequence comes from Flueggea neowawraea, assembly GCA_948243855.1. NCBI lineage: Eukaryota > Viridiplantae > Streptophyta > Magnoliopsida > Malpighiales > Phyllanthaceae > Flueggea > Flueggea neowawraea. The sequence continues at coordinate 11,166 of CAODLS010161376.1, read as the reverse complement.
TTGACCAAACCACTCTAAATCACTCATGTTCATTTATTCTCCACTCTTTCAACTCAACTAAGAAGACCGGGAATACTCCATTAATTGGTATCAGAGCGGTCTTTGTTTTATAAGGCTTAACATCCTCGGAGCAAAGTTCTGCATCAAAGAAATGGATTTCGGTCCTTCTAGTCCGTGTGTTCCTGGTGTTTCTCTTTACATTCCTCCTTTATTTGATGGCTTTAATTTTATTTCATGGAAGAAAAGAATGTCTATTTTTATTCAAGCATATAATATGGAGCTTTGGAAGGTGATTGTTCTTGGTCCTAAAATTCTCAAGAATGAAGATAGCACACCTAAGGAGTATAAAGATTTCAAAGATGAAGATTGGAAGTTTATTAGTCTAAACTCCAAGGCTACTCAACTCTTGTATTGTGCTTTAAATCAAGAAAAGTACAATAGAATATCTTCTTGTGAAAATACAAAGGAAATATGAGAGATGTTAAAAGTTACTTATGAATGCACAACTCAAGTCAAAGAAAAAAAATCAATATACTTTTATATGACTATGAGTTGTTCACCACGAAGGATAGAGAAAACATTACACATATGCTTGATCGCTTGTAGAAATATTAATAGTCTTGTCTCTTTGTGGATTTTTCTTTTCTAGGTTTATAAAGCTTGCAATTTGTGATGTCAAATTGTTTACAATTTGTGATATATTTCAATCTGAGGTTAAAACTGGAATAGTGAGCATTTTGGTTTTGATTTTCATTGAGAGAATATATGTTATGTTGTGTGGCAATCCAAATGCTTATGAGTTTAAATGCTTTGCAATGTTTTCTGAATTGCAACCTTGCATATATTAATGCGATAGTGTTGGTTATCAAGATAAAGATAATGACAGGGTGCTACTTCAAATTTGACAATATTAAATAAAAGAATTCTGGAATAGATTGTTGACTATATTTTTTTTATTACGGCTACGCATTATGTTCTTTGAAAACTCAAATATCATCGTGTGTATATATATATATATATATATATATATATATATATATATATATATATATATATTATTTAATTCCTTATATTTAAAATTGACAGATTGATATTTTATAAGTGATGACAAATTTCAAAGACCAAGAGTTGCTTGCTTAGTTGTTTGTTGCATCGAGATTTGAATTATGAGATTGTGAATTGAAATCATGGATTGTATAACTTTCTAGTTAATGTTGTTTGGTTGTGTTTAGAGTAGTTATTCTTAATTAGTTGGAAACTAAAGCAAATTTTATTATTTATTGTAATTTTTAACGAGCTTTAACCGAGCTCGATTCGAGCTTACACTAAAATGAGCTCGAATTTTGTGCTTTATCGAGCTCAGACTAGCTTGTGTCAAACAGAGCCGAGTTCAACATTAAACAAACTTTGTCGAGGTACGCTAGAGTAACCATTAAATGAGTTTTATCGAGCTTGACCTCGAGTACATCCTTAAACAAGCTTTTCACGACCCGAGCTAGAGCTGCTCGCGAACTCCTCTATTGCCTTAACGAGCCGAGCTCGAACATAAATAAAAGCTCAAATCGAGCTCCAGCTCAACCATTTTCTCGGCTTGGCTCGATTGCAGCTCTAGTTGAACTTTTGTAGGTATGTCCTTTAATTTTTGGATCAATTACATGTACGGTCCCTATAGTTTGAATGAATCTCTTTGGTCCATGCACTTTCAAAAAGTTGTGATTCGTTCCAAAGTCAAGCCTCCATCGGTTAACTTTTAAGAGTATATACAACAAGGTTCTTCCCATCCTCCCAAAATTATTATATGTTACCTCATTTTTTTATCTCAAAGCCTAAATTAGGGTTAATAACACTTACGATTACTAAATTTTGAGAAAATATTCAGAAAAGTCAATTTTTTTTAGAACAGTCACTAAACTGAGTTTTTGTTTCAAACCAAGTCACAATGGCTGATTACTACCCAGATCACCGACATCTTGCTGGGCCAGCTAGACTTGCAAGGTAATTAAATTTCGTTGCTGGGCCAAAAAACGTTCATTGGATTTCACCAAAAGAATATATCTTTTCATAATTTTTATAAAAGTTAGGATATGGAGAAAATTGTTTTAGACACTTTTATCTTTTTTTTTTTTAATTTTAAATTATTATAATTATTAAATAATTAATTAAAAACCTTTTATTTTTAATTATTGGATAAATTTTTATTTGAAATAATTATTTATTCCTTTTAATCTCTATTAGTATTCCTTTTAATTATTTTTGAAATAATTTTTAATTGTTGAATAACCTTCTATTGTGTGTTGCATTAACGCACGTGTGTTTATCTATTTATATCTATAAATATACTTATAACTGAACTCAATCTACAAAAATTCAACAGTTGTTCAGCTCTACATTTCAAGAAAATTAATATTTTCCTGTCATATCTTTGTTTATAGGTGTAAATTAATTAATTAATAGTTGTCCTAAGTACTTTTTTGAGCTCCATCAGCGGCAATCTTTTCAAGTGCAACTTCAATTTTTTTAATGTTGTTGTGCTTTGTGGTCGATTAGGTTATTTTTTATGACATTGAATGTATGCGTAGCTTCTGTGGAAGGCTTTGGCAGAACCAAGTATAATTTGGAGCAGATTTTTTACCACATAAGTCCTATTGACTTTATTTAGTCTTGCTTTCATACTACGTGAGAATTTTTTTCTTCATTGCAATTTTTTGAGTTTACCATATATTATAACTAAATTCATTTTAATATTCACACTGAAGATAGAAAGGCTTTTTTAAATTTGTTCATTTTTTTCAACTATACATATCATATCCACCACAAATGTTTATCAAGTTGTCTCACTGAAGTTAGGTGATTACAATAATTAATTTTGAATCTATAATATTATCTTTTGCCAAATTATGTTTTAATAATTACAAAATTTAATACTGCTCTTAAATATAAGTATATAAAATTAATAAATTTAAAATGACTAAATTCGAATATAAATCGATAATTTATGAAAGAATCTATCACGTAGCATTAAGAAATGCACAAATATGTATACTAGATATGGTGCCACACAATTTAGGCACATAATTACAAACAAAATTCACGTGTATCACACGTCTTCACAAACCTAATAGCGTTTATGTGATGAAACTTAGCTTTAATTATCGTCTATTGGTTTAAGTGTCCACATATAATTGCATAAATAAAATATTTATCTGAATATTATACTTAGTTTTTATAGCACTAGTTTCTTCTATGTTAATGTTTATATATTACCTACCGCTACAAGAAAAAGACGCATTTATGATAAACAAAAACTGGCTTTTCATCGCAAAACAAACGTTCCGACGAAATTTTCATCGCAAAAAAACGCCTCGCTAAAAAAATTTGCGACGACTTCGTTACAAAATTTTGCGACCGGTCAATATTCCGTCGCAAATTTGGATGAAAGTCAACTGATAATGTTGCAATAAATCCGTCTCTAAATTTTGCGACGAATTGGTTGCTAATATTTACGACAAATTCGTCGCTTCATATTTGCGACGAATTTGCCATAATTCTTTGCGACTAATTCGTCGCAACAAGAGTTTTTCTTTTTTTATTATCATTGTTAAATTATTTAATAAAAATGGAAAATAATTGAAATGTAAACAATTTAAATAGTTCAAAAATATATTAAATATTTATAATTTAAATCTCAAATATTTACAAACTATTAAATGTTTTCTAACTCTAAAATATAAGAATTACATAAACTATCTAAAAAAAAGTCAATATATTTGATTAAGAAAGTCAGAAAAATGACTAAATTATAGTGTATTTGCCATATTGAATTACATAAACTATCTACAAATAACACAAAATGTCTTTTCTTTTTTTGCCGAAGAAAGGGAGGTAGGGGGAACGATAGGTGACATACCCCTGCTGGGCGTTATCATGCAGGCTTAAACCGGAAAATACCCTCCCCGCCACAGAATGTTCCTGTAAGCCATAGTTGACACCCAGCAACGGACTTGGGCCTGTACACGAGTGTAATCACCGTAACACCTCACCGAGGACAAGCGGACCGGACCTGAACAACTCAACTCTATGCAACACAGGTTCGAGTGACAACCGGATAAATCTGGACTTACGCCGCTCTCACGTCTCGAACCCGCGCCGCAAACTAAGTTCAGCGTACCCCGTTTTGCTCGGTCACCCCTCGAGGGGTAATAAAAGAAAATGTCAATATACTTCAATATAGCTTCTCTTGGATCCTCCTCCATCCATGTCTCCTTGATTATCCCTCCTTGCTGAAATAATGAAAATTTTGCCTGTCCAAGTATTGTTAGCTGGTGTCAAGTCCTGAAAGCTCAAAAAATTAACACAAAAAATGAGGACAGCTACGAGTGGAAACACCACCTTAAGAAGATACTGAACAATGCAACGTCACACATCCAAATCTCTCCACATGCTCATTAAATTGAAAAACTGTTTTATAGACAAGTAGTTAAGACATGAAGCAACAACTTTCATGTTTTACTCTCTTGCTATTTCGGCATCTAAAGAATTGAACATGAATCCACAAAATCTGTATTATGAACAGGATGATAATTTGAGTCAAGTCTCTTTCAGGAAGCACATCGCTTCACCCACGCCTTATTTTAACACAAAATTTTACAGTTATCTAGTTAGAAGATTAAACTACAAGTTTTATGTTTTGCACTTTCCATAATTCAATTTCTAAATTAACGAAAATAATTACACAAGATTATTGTTCTATCAACAGAATCTGAAATTGAAAATCACTAACACCTTTTAGTTTACTCCTTTTGATTCTTATCCTTAACATCAGTTTTGATTATGTTGTTGTAGAACAGAGGGCCATAAAAACTACTGGCAGAATAATCACAGCAACTCAACAAGCATCAAATCACAATGGCAAAAATAATCACAACGATCATAAATAACGAGCTTACATTGTAATCCAAGATGTCAAGCAACAATTTCAAGAATCTAATAAGAGCAGCCAATCCCTAAGATATGCAACAAGTAAACATTCATTAAAAATTGGGGTTCCTGAATTTAAAAACCATTCAATAACAACAATAAAACACTCAATAGACAACAAAAAAAAAATTAGAAACCCACTTTGTCCGAATTGCAGCAGAACCCATCTATTTCAGTGGAAAAAAAAAATCTTTCTTTGAAACCCAATAGAACCATGTCCTCTGCAACAAGTAAACATTCATTATTTGCTCTTTGCACTTTAACAATTTGAAACCTTTCATAACTAAATTACAATAAAAACAAATAAAAGGAAGCACTTACATATCGGTGAAACATTTCCACAGCCTTCTCAGCTTCCTCAACAGTACTCATCGTCACGAACCCAAATCCAAGACTTGTATCATCAGTCTCCCTGTTGTAAATAACCTGCAAAAGAAATAAAAGATTTAAACATCAAGAACCACTCAAAATCCTCAAAAGACAAAAACTTTAGAAACAAAAAACTAACAGAATTTCTGTCTCACCTCAGTGCTGTTATTATCATCTTCTTGTTGTGCCCAGTCAGATGTCTAATCTCCAACAGCGACGGCGGCACACTATTTCCCTTCTAGAAGCAGCGACTTGTTGATGAAGAAGGGGTTTTCAGGCTAAAAAGGGTTTAGTGGGGTGGTTTCTTTTATTCAAAATGGGTTGGATTGAAAGTTGAGTGAAGAGGACGAAGGGTAGAAGGGAATAAAGAGTTTTGTGACGATGGACGAAGTGAAAAAAAAAAGAGAGGGGCAGCAAAGTTTAATAAAAAAATTGGGGGGAAAACCCCAGATAGGTTGCGACCAATTCGTCGCAACCAGCCAATCAGTTGCGACCAATTGGTCGTAACTTAAAATGAGTGATCCGCCCAAAATTTCACGGAAATTCGAAAGGTCCGCCAAAAAATTCAGTCGTTGCGACGAATTAGTCGCAAAAAAATACAAATTGTTGTATTTATTTTCTATTTAATACTATTAAATGACGAAACAAAAATAGAAAAAATAAATGAAATATTTAGTGTTTTAATTAATTCGAAAACATATTAAATATTTACAAAATATTAGATATTTACTAGTCCAAAACATAAAAATAATACATTTAATCCAATTTCTATATAAAAATATCAAACAAATACATGAAAACAATTATGTAAATTTCAATGAAAACAATTAACTAATTTTTTTTTATTAGCGAACAATTCGTCACAAAACATGGATTTGCGACCAATTGGTCGCAAACCTGCATTTTCCACTTTAATCCATTTTTTTCAATGAAAACAATTAAGATTTAATAATTTAGTGAAATATATATTTATATATTACATTGGTGATTAATTTATTCTTAAGCACATTCTAAATGTAAGGAAATATCTCAAATTGGTGATTAATTTATATCTTATGCTAATGAACATAAGTGCATGCCAACTCCTAATGCATTCTATTAGACGAACAACTTAATCCATGCACGATTATACCGAATGGAAAATAATCGAGTACTTTTCAAAAATTGGGTCAAATTTTAAGAATTATAGCATTGCAAACAATTAATTTGTTATATTAATGAAGGTTAAGAGCGTTAATATTCGAAATGGAATTTTTTTGATTAGCGACCGATTCGTCTCAAATTCGACGTCGCAAAGAGCCCATTTTGCGACCAATTGGTCACAAACACGCATTTTCCACTTTAATCCATTTGTTTCAATGAAAACAATTAAGATTTAATAATTCGGTGAAATATATATTCATATATTACATTGGTGATTAATTTATTATTAAGCACATTCTAAATGTAAGGAAATATCTCAAATTGGTGATTAATTTATATCTTATGCTAATGAACATAAGTGCATGCCAACTCCTAATGCATTCAATTAAACGAACAATTTAATCCATGCACGATTATATTGTCGAATGGAAAACAATCGAGTACTTTTCAAAAATTTGGTCAAATTTTAAGAATTATAGCATTATAAACAATTAATTTGTTATATTAATGAAGGTTAAGAGCGTTAATATTCAAAAAAGAATTTTTTTATTAGCGACCAATTCGTCCCTAAATTAGTGACCAATTCATCTTTTTGTCGCTTTTTTGCGACGAAAGGTCTTTTCGTCTCACTTTTTTGCAATGAACAGACGTTTTGTCACTATTTTTTTGCGACGAACGCTCAATTTGTTGCACAATCTATCGTAAAATAGTCAACCCAACTTTTTGCTACCAATTCATCGCAAAATTGCGACAAAAAATGTTCGTCGCAAAGATTTCGTCACAATTGAGGCTTTTTCTTGTAGTGTATGAACATTTTTTTTGGTTATACACTTTATTATACTCAATATCTGCTTGGTGCAAATTTTGACTTTGCCACTTCATAATGAGACATGATTTTTTTTCCCTTGTAGACACTTTCAGATATTTCATAACAGAGAAAAATTCACATATAATTTATCGTCCAGCAAGATTTTTTACTACAAATTTTCCTTTCTCCTTTTTTTTAGGTGAAAGACATCCAATGTGTTAGATTTAATTTATTCGATAATCAAAACGAAATTAATAGAATAAAAATGAAACTTCATAATTAAAAATTATAAAAATTAAATTCCAAAACTTTATAACAGCAAAAAACAACCAAAGAGATGTTGGTGGCGTATTCTTCTCGACTCATAAGATTTGATGGGTAAAAGATGATCAATTCTTATATATAATTGAGATTTTCCTTAAGTCAAACTGCACGGCAAGTCGGCAACTATAGTACAGTAACTAGGTAGCCTTTGATGAAGCAAAAGCAAAAGATGGGAACTAAAATAGCAACAACACAAAATGTCTTATATAGAGTAAGTTCATCAACTTGATCATTTTCACATTTCTTGTCATCATGGACGTACTTTTGTTTTCTTGTTTTACCGATTCAAAATCATCTTCCGAAGTCATCAAAATTTCTTATATAGAGTAACGAATAAGCTAGGAGTTTAGTCTCATAAGTGTTATTTACGTCCAAAAACTATATGGCTTTTGTATGAATTGGCAGAATTATGAAGATTCGCCCATCTTTTTCTAAGATACTACAACCATGAATAACACCGAACTAGTAGTGTAAATAAAACCATGAAAAGAAATTTCACATTTATAGTAATTTGAGGTCCTCGTTTTCTCCTACATTATGACCCTGTAATACTACAAGTGGCCTGCTGAGATTGGCCCGTATTTCAATTAGAGGTGGAAATTGTTTTTATGTTTGGGACCCAATTTCAAGTCTAAGTGTCTCAAATTTAGTTGTTGCCAATACATCAACTGAAGGAGATTGAGAGAGAAAGAGAGTGAGACACTATTAACATAACTACATGAGAGTTGAAAACAACCTTATAAGGGCGGGGGACCAATAAACAAAAGGGTTGCTATAGGAATAATTGAAAAATAGGGACTAAGAAACAAAAGCGTCTTTCTCAAGTGTGTTTTGTAGAAGAAATGAGGGACCCAATTGAACAATATCCCAAAATAAGGGGCTCTCTAGTAATCCAATTCATTAGACAGGTAGCCAATTAGAATTGAGAGATTAAGATGAACATGAACATTAGCCAATCAAAACTTAGATAAGACCTTCCAATTGGTCCCAAAAGGGCAATCAAAAGACTGGCAAACCACCAGAAGTGCATGGGCTCCTATATATAAAAGGGCATTTTTTTGTGCTAAAGAGTAAAAGCACTATTGTGGGTATAATTACAAAGACATGCCCTCTCTAACCAATTATTGTCCCAAATGGTCCCTAAAATAAATACTATAGTGCAAGTAACCCGATCCTCCTTGCAACAGTCACTTTGGACTTTCTATTCTTTTGTTTTCACCTAATAATACTCCCTCACTTCGACTCTTAATTCTTTGTTAGGGTTATCAACCTCCATTTCTGACATCGAACTGTTCAACTCAAAATTTTAGATTATTTTTTTATACGAATTTTATCTCGTATAACATGATCAACGAAAGGAAGGCAACCAACGCCATGGGAGGCAAGACGGCTCGCGCTTGCGATGGTTGTTTACGAAAGAGGGGGCGTTGGTTTTGCGCCGCGGATGATGCTTTCCTTTGCCAAACGTGTGATTCATCGATTCATTCTGCGAACCAGCTATCTAGCAGGCACGAACGTGTCCGCCTCGAGACTGCATCTTCTAAGACAGGATTGATACGCAAAACCGAGGATTCTCCTCCATCTTGGCATCAAGGGTTCACAAGAAATGCAAGAACACCGAGGCATAACAGTAACAAATCCATGTTGGTGCAACAAGAACTTAAACTAGATGAAGAAGACAAGAACATGATGATCAATAACCCTATTCCTCTTGTTCCTGAGCTAAGTAGTGAAGAAGAAGGGAATATGCTTGTTGATGAAAAAGACGATCAATTACTTTGCAGGGTTCCGGTTTTCGATCCATTTGAGGCTGAACTTTGTGAGATTTTAACAAGTGAAGAAAGAAACAACATGGTTGCTACGGATCATGGTGGTAAGTATGGTCATGAAGGAACATGTCCTGCCAATGACTTGGATAATATACAAGGGTTTTTACCTTCGGACTTAGATCTTGCCGAATTCGCGGCGGATGTCGAGAACTTACTCGGAGCAGGTCTTGATGAGGACTACAACTCACCTAATGATGTTAAGGATATAGAAAGAGTGTTAGATTGCAAAGAAGAAGGGAACATGCTTGTTGATGAAAAAGACGATCAATTACTTTGCAGGGTTCCGGTTTTCGATCCATTTGAGGCTGAACTTTGTGAGATTTTAACAAGTGAAGAAGGAAACAACATGGTTGCTACGGATCATGATGGTAATTATGGTCATGAAGGAACATATCCTGCCAATGACTTGGATAATATACAAGGGTTTTTACCTTCGGACTTAGATCTTGCCGAATTCGCAGCGGATGTCGAGAACTTACTCGGAGCAGGTCTTGATGAGGACTACAACTCACCTAATGATGTTAAGGATATAGAAAGAGTGTTAGATTGCAAAGAAGAAGATAATGACGAAAATTTCGATCTTGTTTCCGACCAAGCAGTAGTGAAGGTCAAGGATGAACTTGAAATGGAAACAATCACAGATTGCCATTTTGATCAAGAATTTCATATGAGTAGAGTGTCGTTAATGGATTGGAACTTTGATTACGAGTCTCCGATGGCTGCCGATGATGAAGAGGAGGAGAAAGCGGTGCCTGTTATGGCGGAGACGGAGGTTATAACGGCAAGTGGTGGAAGCAAGAAGGAAATGAAGAGGAGCATATCTTTGAGACTAAATTATGAAGCTGTGATCACTGCTTGGGCCACTGAAGGCTCTCCATGGACTACTGGAAGCCGTCCTGAGCTCAACGCTGATGATGATTGTTGGCCTAATTGCGCGGTACTTGTACTAACTTTTCTTAATTTGATATTCACTTTTGCATTTCGTCTTCTTAACTATACCACTATTACACCGCCTCTATAGATTTAAATTTATCTTAATTATAATTCCTTTTATCCTTCACACTTCAATCTATTAAATTTTTGAAAGCCTTGCATTAAATAGTCCTCAATTTGATTAAAATGTTTTTGGTAACTTCTTAACAACAAAGAGATTATTTGATAAATATGTGAGTAATTTTATTTGGAAGCTCGTTTTTATTAATGGATTTGTAGCTTATTGACACTAAAATCAACTCCAGTGCTAAAAGGTGGTAAATTCGATTTTTAATGGGAACAAATAAAAATGACTTACCAAAAAACTTTGGCTTATTTTTTGTTTTGATACTAAATGCTAAATGGTTGAGAATTCAATTTTATTATACTTTGTAGGAAGATTGAACACTTTCTTTTATAAAACGTGATACGGATGAACATGTGATTAATTTTTTGCGTGTATTATAGGATGCATGCCGTAAAGACGGCGAGGGACATCGTCGATACGGAGGGATAGGGGTGCATAAGGCGGCCGGAGGAGACGGAGGAAGAGAAGCAAGAGTGATGAGATACAAAGAGAAGCGAAGAACCAGATTGTTTTCGAAGAAGATAAGGTACGAAGTAAGGAAACTGAATGCAGAGAAGCGACCTAGAATGAAAGGGAGGTTTGTGAAGAGGACGTCCTTCATGGGAGCTCCCGCCGCCTTTCCTGCTGCTACTGCTCACCTCGACAACAACAAATGA
>CAODLS010161315.1:0-14031 GCA_948243855.1 Flueggea neowawraea | reverse complement strand
AAGTCTAGTTACCATCCCATGATTAACTATGAAAATCCATGCACAAACCCATTCTTAACATTACAGATTGCAACAAATCTTCGAAAAGGATAAACATTGCTTTTTTTCATTCAATCAAATTCGTCTTCATTTGCTTTATGTTAACTTCAAACACGGCACAGTCGATCTCAAATTCGTTATGAAAACCACAGCAAGCCAATTGAGCAAATCCAAGACTCAAACTTCATAAAAAAATTGACAACTCACATATCTACATTGCAAAATTAACCAGCGACGTCAACCACTGAAACAATCCAGCACAACAAGAACAGGAAAAACCGACAAAGTTTTGATCTTGCAGCCACAATCCACATAATAACATGAATAATCAGCAACAAAAACCAATAAATAAGAATGAAGAGACAGATGAGACAGGAAGGAAGTACCTGAGCAGCAAAGACGGATGAAGTGGTCTTTCCAGAGCCACCTTTCCCCAAGAAAGTCACCAACATGGTGGGTTTTGAGGATGAATTGTCAGAGGTGTCATTGTGTGAAGAATTAGCGGAAACTGATAGAGAAGTTGAGAGTTTATGGAGCTTGAATTTGGGTGTGAAACAATGATAACCAGAGGGGCTTTGAAGAAGAAGAGAAGAGGATGAGAAACACAAAGAAGACATCTTGGAGATGAATGAAAAGCCGTGACAGATTAGTGATTGTTCGGTCCAAAGAAACCAAGAGTACTTGTAAAGTAGTGGCTTTTTTACCGAGCGGTGCTCTTTTCATTCTTAAGGCTTGTTTGGATGTCATGCTAAAAGTTAATTTTGTTTGGAGTATTTCTTTTTCAGTATTTTATTTTAAATAATTTTAAACTGTTCAGGAAATAACTTCTTTTTCCGATAATTTGAGTAAAAATTTTCAAAATTTATAATTTTAGTTCTATTATAAAAATGGTTGAATTAAATAAATTAAAAAACTTGAAACATAAAAATATACATGTATTTTATTATTGTTTAATTTATTTATGGTTTTTAAGAAAAATATAACTGTAAAATCAATATAAGTGAAAAACAATAAATTATACCTTTACGCAATCTGTCCTTCCAAATCAGTAAATTAATTCAACTCTTCAGTTAAACTCTTTGCTGTAAATTGAGATCAACTGTACAGTATAAGTGTATATGTATACATGATAGCTAGCTGTATGTATTATTAGTGCACACATGAAATTGACATCAAATTATAGTAATTGGCATCTCTTTTTTTCTCTTTTCCGAAAACTGATACTACTTAGCATCTTGAACCACCGGGAAAGTAATACTTGGTAACGGACTCGCCCTTGGTGATCTTGGAAGCTCGGAAACTTGTTTTCCGTGGCTATCATAATAAATCGCCCCCGAAAATTCCGGCGGATGGCATTTCTCTCCCATCAAGATTGATTTCTGCCACAAACCACCTTCTCCAAATCCTCCTCCATCTTCTTTAGCTCTACTTTGACTCTTATCATCGCATTCACCATCCTTTCTTTTGGTCACCAAAGGAACTGCTTTGTTGCTAATACTTGTCACAAGTTTCTTTGGCGACGAAAGAATTGGTGACGGAGCATTGTTTGATTGCAATTCGCTAGTTTGATTGCCGTGGCGCTTTTGTAGGACGCGACGAAGTGCATGCTTGGCACATAATGCCACAAAAAGTGAAACTGCGACGAACAAACCAATTGCCAACGGCACGGATCCAACTCTTCCAATTATGTGATCACCATGTTCTTTGAATTGACGTACCATTTTCAAAGAATGATTTGTAATGCGAACAAAAGAAAAACTGTTGGTGAAGTTCTCAGGTTAGGCTTGAAGACCAATTATGATAATGTATATATAGGTGAATTATACTAATTATAATAAGCCGGTGAAAGGTGAGGAAGAGACGACCTTTTAATGCTTGTAATTAAGTAGTGCCACATTAGTACTAGCCATCATTTATTAAGTGTTTATGATGTGATCTATTTCTAATTAATTAATCTCTATTAATGGTATGAGCTTGGTTAATTAGTATATTTTTGCGAGAGCACTAATGTTAACTCTTTTAATCAATTGATTCATAAAAAGAAAGTTGCATAAAGAACAAAATTGGGTGTACGTATATTGTGACGGTCGATTCATAGCAATCCACTTTTTTTGAGTGTATAATTTTTTTTATTTAGTGTATTGTTTGTAATCCTGTAAAATAGATGTTTTAATATAAGTTCATATATCGCTTTCTTTTACGTAATAACTGAGATCATCTCTGCAATGTGATGGAAATATCAAGGAACCAGCCTGCACGTTTGTTATTTTAACATTTATTTGCAGACAAGATATATAGAATACTTTTTTTCTTATAAATTAATATTTTATTTATTTTTATTGGAAATTTAACTCTGATCTTTTTAGTGCTGAAGAAGGCTTCGATGTAGAACGTACATTGCATACTTTTTTTGATAGTTGGATACTTACATGCCTACTTGGCCACTTTGGTGCATTACGAATTATTTCTGGGTGTTTTTGATCAGCTACAAATTATTTCTGGTTTAATTAAGTCCATTGTTTTAATTAGTTTATGTTGCTTGACAGTTTTTTTTTTTCCTTTTCACATTGGCTTTTGTTAAACATTAAATCTAAAACTGTCAATTTTTGACACGATAACATGATTTTGTGAGACGATATGATACGACACAATTGATACGAATTTAATTTTTGTAATGTTTATGTATCATACAATTATTTGTGATAAATAAATGATATAACACGATTACAACACATAACACGAATTGATACCTCTAAATTTAAATCCTTAATTTTTCTTAATTTCTTATAAGTTAGAGACGAATTTTCTACTTGTTATCCGCATTTAATGTTTGAGACAAGTGGCATGGAGGGAGGGAGCCGTCCTTTGCACAAAATGAAACGACTAAGTTAATTTTAATGTAAAAGATGTAAAAATATGACCTGCGAAACCTGAGAAGGACGTCACACGAGTAAAATAGAACGAATGGAAAATGTCCCGAAGGACATCTACCAAAGGAAAGTAACTCGGAGTGACTACAAAGTCACCCCAAACTCAGAAACATATAGCTTACTGGAGCATAAAAGATCAACCAGAGGCTGAGGGTTCAGCAGTTGCTTCACCAAAGGAAATTGATCCGTTTCAGAACTAGACTTTATAACTGACTCGGGGATGCTGGCTTACACGTAGAAGAAGGCCTCGGTAAGCCAAGCCCTAAAGGCGTGACAGTTGGGACTTGGGAGGAACATCATACGCTTAAACCTACATGGCATGTGTCTTAAAACATGAGAAGTTAATTTTTGCTCAAGAAAGTGGGAGGTTGCAAGTGAACATGGCGTGGAGGTAGCGACATAGTACATTAGCCGAGACGTGGAAACTGAAAGTACGAAAATTTCCGCCAAAGTAGTTTTACTAGCATAGTATAAAAAGGAAAGGAAAGAGGCAGAAAGGACAAGGATTGTACTCCAGACATTCAATTTATTAGTTTGTTTTCTTTCTGCATTTCATTTTACTTCATTGCTACTTAGGCATAACTTTAGCATTAGTTAACTTCAACAACTTTCCTTGATTGGACTGATTGTTTATGATTGTATGTGCTTATGAATTATACGGAGAGTCTCAATTTCTCCAATCCTCCAAGTGTAATCTTTTGATTCCTTTCTTCATTTTATTCTTTTTATACTTGATTGGTTTGGTTATTTACGAGTCGTGCGGTGAGTTTCTGTCCCATACTTTGGATGTACATTTTTGGACATTTTTTGTATTTTGTAGTCTTTCCTTTATGAAAACTGTCATTGAGGTTCTTTCCACGATCTCTATCTTTTATATTTATCCCGTTTGTAATTTGTTTTTAATTTTCTTATGCTAAGATTCTAAGTTGTTAGGCATCACCGAACTTATCTCGATCATCACGTGAATGATAGTGCTTCAAGCATCAACTCCGAGTTATCTTTACTCGTGCAGTCCTCTCAAAATCCCCAAACACTACCATTAAGTTAAAACTTATGCAAGTCTAATTGCTTAAATACTTTCTATAACATCTGAAATCAAACTTGATTATCGTTAAATCACAGTCTCATACATGTTAATCTTTGTTATAAACGTGAACACAACCCTTTTTGTTTGTAAAAAATTAAAGTTAAGTGAGTGGTTGAGGCAGGGATAATCTTGTGAAACCGACATGCCAAGAGTATACTGAAGCCTATATTATATGTAGGTGTTAATGTTGAAGTCGATTTTCTTGATCAAGACTGAAATCATGATTGATAGTTGATGAAGCAAAGTCGAAATGGGACGGATTGGAGACAAAAAGACTAAGGAATGACGAGACAGTGTATTACACGGCTTGGGACACGATGTCTTGTGGTTTATTACACGGGCATGACTATGCGACCGTGTCTTGGGGGATTTCGACCGTGTTTTACCCGTTTTGCCCGTGTAACCTATTTTGAACGTGATTTCCTACTTATGAAGGGTTCTAATACGTGTATTAGGGTTTTGGGTGACCTATTTTGGCTAGGGTTCCATTGTATACTATAAATAGGTGGCTTGAGAACAATCTTGGGGGTCTTTTGACCAGTTGTAACTCTAAATAATAGAATATTTGTGCTTTGCCTGTGGACGTAGATCGGTTATTGATCGAATCATGTAAATCTTGTGTTCTTGTGTGATTACTCTTTGTTATTCCGTGTTATCTTGTATCGCTTGATTTCCTGACAAGTGGTATTAGAGCCACAAAAGTTTGTTCAGAAACTCCTGGGGTTCGTTCTACAAAAAAAAAGATGTCTTCATACAAATTCGATATTGAGAAATTCAATGATTTGAATGATTTCACGTTGTGGAAGCTGAAGATGAAAGCGATTTTGGTTCAGCAGAAGTGTGAAGAGGCGATTGAAGGTGAAGAAAAATACCGGTAGAATTGACAGCAGAGCAGAAAGCAGAGGCTGTGAAGAGAGCGCATAGTGAAATTCTATTGAGTCTGGCGGATGAAGTCTTGAGGGAGGTGGCTGATGAAACTACTGTAGCAGGCTTGTGGAAGAAACTGGAAAATAGGTATCAGAAGAGATCCCTGTCGAACAAGATTTATCAGAAAAGGCGACTGCATGTAAATGAACATCTTGATAAATTTAATAGGATTGTATTATATTTGAAAGGTGTTTTTTTGACATTGATGATGAGGATCAAGCTATGTTTCTGTTGTATTCGTTGCCTGAGTCATATGAGAGTTTTGTTGATACTATCATGTATGGTAGAGATGAAATTTTTGTTAATGATGTGAATGATGCTCTGTTGTCTAAAAAATTAAAGAGGTTAACTTCTAGTTCATATGGAGACAGAGTGGAGTCCGGATTAACTGTTAGTAGGGGCAAGAGAATGGGTAAGAATCATGGTTTGATGTGTTTTCACTGCAAGGAGATTGGGCACGTGAAAAAGAATTATCCATATAGGAGAAACGATGGGAAATCAAGTGCAGCAGTTGTTCAGAATAATTCTGTGGAGTTTTAGGATAATTCTGATGAAGGGGAGAGTAGTGAAGTGTTGACTGTTTCTACATGTAGATCTAAAGATAGTTGGGTTATTGACACTGATGCAGCTTATCACATGTTTTTTTAGGAAACTGTTTGATTCTTTTAAAGAATGGAAAGACAGTATGAAATTGGGAGATGGTGAGAAGCTGAGTATTGAAGGTAGTGGATCTTTGAAGACCATGATGCATGACGGGAAGGTCAGAAAACTTGATGCTTGGTATGTCCCTGGGTTGCGAATGAACTTGATTTCTGTTGGTGCTTTGGATAAGCATGGTTATAGTTTCTCTGGAAGAGGTGGAGGAATTCAGGTGTGCAAAGGTTCTTCATTGGTGATGAAGGGTAAATTGCAGAATGACATTTACACCTTAATTGGCAAATCGGTTGTTGCTAATGATTTAAAGACTGTTGTGAGTTCTGCTGAAAAACGGGTGGAGTTTGTGATCAAGACTCTGGAACAGGCAAAGATTGATCAGGTTGATTCACGAGGTCTAACAACAAGTATACCAAGGCATGACAATTGTGTTGGTGATGATAAAAGGCCATCACTGGAAGACACAGGAAAAGATGCAGCGGGGTGTGTTGTTAGGAGTGGATGGAAAGCTAACACTAGTGGAGGAAAGTCCGGGATGGACTTGGTTCGTTGTTGCAGGACTTGAGGCCCTTTGGGGTGGTGTGACAGATGAGTAATTCTATGGATGAGTTGTGTAAGGAAGAAAATTCACTTCAAGGTGGAGAATTGTTAATGTTAAAATCGATTTTCTTGATCAAGATTGAAGTCATGATTGATAGTTGATGAACCAAAGTCGAAATGAGACGGATTGAAGATGAAAAGACCAAGGAATGACGAGGCAGCCATGTCCCAGGCCGTGTCTTGTGGTTTATTACACGAACATAACTATGCGACCATGTCTTGGGGGATTTCGACCGTGTTTTATCCGGTTTGCCCATGTAACCTATTCTGAACGTGATTTCCTACTTAGGAAGGGTTCTAATACGTGTATTAGGATTTTGGGTGACCTATTTTGGCTAGGGTTTCATTGTATATTATAAATAGGTGGCTTGGAAACAATCTTGGGGGCCTTTTGACCAGTTGTAACTCTGAATAATAGAATATTTGTGCTCTGCCCATGGACGTAGATCGATTATTGATCGAACCACGTAAATCTTGTGTTCTTGTGTTATTATTCTTTGTTATTCTTCGTTATCTTCTACCGCCTGATTTCCTGACAGTAGGATGCCATTCCAATTTGTTTAGTAATTAATGATCTATGTGATATATATTTGTTTAGTTGGTTGTTTCACATAGAGAAGCTTATGTATGCTTTAGTTTTGCAAAAGCAAAATTGTGAGCTTGTGATGCCTAAAAAGGTTCGGAAATGTGTTCACCACAAACTTCAAACACATATAGTCATCCTTCCTCCAATTAATTAATTAATTAATCATTTAATTAAGAGGCGTGTTGATCATAATATTGATGTTAGATTTAAGTCAATTCATGCATTTACTTCAACTCGCACCACATCTTCCCCATCACAAACTAATCTTTGATGTTTCTAGTTTCTAGATGAGCTGCTAATTAATCGTCAATACTCAATATTATATGTGGACACCTTTTTATATATATCTACTTCAATTCTTGCTACATATATGGGAATGGGACACCATTATATGTGTGTGTGTGTGAATTATACTTCAATTTATAGGAAGAATTTTACTTTGCTTTTTATAATTGGTCCGGTTCATTTTTTTTTAAGTAAAAGCAATTTTAGTCAAACTAATCCACATATGTTACAATTGATACTAAGTAAAAACAGTGTCCGGACACTTATATAAATCCATTTCGGAATGCTAAAGTTATTATTTTTACATTTTAGTAAGAAAGCACAACTGAAAATGCATTTGAATATAGTGCCTTCACAAGAAGAAGAGGTTTCATTGCGTAATACACGTCGATTTTTCTTTTCTTTTTAAATTGAAAAATATTATATATATATATATATATACCAAGTTAATACACTTAGTAAGTCATTAAAATTTTTAATTTATCATTGTTCAATTTAAGTAATTGATTATATTAATGTTAACTCTGAATTTCAGATTATTCCACTCCTCTAAATTAAAAAAAATCCATTTACTTATACAAAAAATCCTTTTGATGTTTTATTGTCTAAATATGTCGTCTGATCTTATTTAGTGCAGGTCACACGTACTAATTTATACAGATCTTATTTCGAAGGAGTAAAAGCATATTTATTGATCTTAAGAAAAATAATTATGTTTTAACCATTTTCCTAGAATTATTAATGAGAAAAAGAAATTGTTTTGACTTATGTTGGAGCAGTCGCTACTACCCGCTCCTAGAGATCTACCTGATCAGCTCTTATAAGTGTATTAATTCGAATGCTAAACATATAAGATGCCAAAAAAAAGTGATTTAAGTTTTAATTCTTGCGATAGTCACAAAGCAAAAGAACAAATATTTGATGCTTGCCCATAAATTTTTTTTTAAAAGATAGGGGTGGATTAATGTCTAAAACAGGTTTATTTTTCTCTTATCTTTTTTAAGAATTGAACCTGAAACGTTCAGTTGTAAATACTAACTTATTACTACCTGAGAGCGCTTGCCCATAAAATTATTAAATATGAGTTACATACAAAGATCGATCGCAAATAAATTACTCCGGAGGTTAATATATATCATCTCCTCTTTTGCTTAATAATCAAATTTATGCTATAACAACTCAAATTCACTGCCTCAAGTTAAGTTGAAAACGAAATCCCTTTTCTTGTGACAAGAAAGTTCAATCGTTTTCAAATTTATATATCAACATCAGTGATATACAATTTAGGGAATGATTTAAAAAAGCTTAATCCAATTTTCACCTAATTTAGCATCTTAATTTAAGATATTTAGGTGATCTCTCTTATTAATGCATTTATAGTTTTGATCATCTTTTCATTAGGTAGCAGATTGCCGATCAATTAGTGCTATCATTAGACACTTGGCAATCATAAATCCAACTTAACTTTTTAAGTCACAACACACAACAGTGTGCATGTATGTATGAAATGAAGCATTACCCATATCGCATATTTTGAAACAACTTGGATAATTGACACGGCCTAAATCGTTCACGTCATATCATGTGGGTGCATTATTAATCAACCATAATTTGAAAAAGCCAGTCTTTAAATATTCATTAATTATTGTACAAACACATTAAAAATCAGCCGGAGAATCCTTTGAATTAGTTCTTGCCTATAAAAGATGACGTGCCCTCCACATTGTTGCCTACGAAGGGAAGAGTGTGGGGTTGGTGAGAGGTCAAACATAAAGGAGGGTGTGTGTGTGTGTGTTTTTGGAACATAGAATCCGGTTTCAGTATAGAATTTGTCACTTTAATCTTTGCCCTTTATAAGGAAAGTGAAATAAGACTTTTTATGTAATGAAAACTAATCTTTTTACTAATCCCTATTTGATATACTTATGTGGCCAATTAGTGACAATTAATAAATAATTAATAAGTAGTCTCCTTGATTAAGATTGAAATTTAGATTAAATCACCCAGACTAAATTTGAGGTGGCCGGAACATGTCTAGTAGCAAAACTCTCCCTACCGAATTTCAAAATTCCTTCATATTTAAAGTTTGAATTCAAGACCTTCGATTAAGGTTGTTATTTAAGCCTAACAATCCATTAGAGTACAAGTTATTAATATGTACATAATAAAATATTGTTGGTGAATTTTTTTTAAATAAGTGGGGTGACTCTTTCAACCTTGTAACCTCCATATATAGCACAAAAAATTCCACAAAGATTTGATCTTGAGTGACTACTTAAGGGATCCAAACCCTTATTCATTTGAATCAACAAACGTTAGTATGATGTTGGTGAATTTGGGTAATAAGTCAATCAATTTTTTATGGTTGGTGAGGTTGTAAATTTCAATTTCGTTTACGTCTATATGTTGATCGATCTGCTACTAAATTTCGGCTACAACGCAATCAATTGATCTCTCATGGGGTTGATTGATGTTAAATAAATGGCTTCTTATTTTGGATTATGTTCTCAATTTTTGTTTTTGTTTTCAAAGGTTAAAGTTCTCTTGTCTAAAATGTACTAGCCGAAAATATGTTAGTTTTAAAACATTATTCTCATGTGTGAATTGTCTTGTTAGTGTCTTGGAGTTGCACTTTAAACTTCAATGCTTCATGGTTTTGGCCAGAAAAAGTTTTGGAAATAGCAATATTTCTCGACTATTTGCATTGAATAATTGAAAGAGAAGTAGGTGAAACAGCAAAGAGACTAGTAATATTGGGGAACACAATTGCCTGTGAAGTAAAATAAAGCTTAATATGTCTTCATGGACTGTTCATGATGTGTGTTAACCCTTTAAGGGGACATTCTCATCTTCACACCTTTCATTATATCGATTCGAAGTTATTAGGTAGGCAAGGTGCATAAACTCTCTCCTCTCTCCAGACATTGGACTTAGGAGGCCACACACTAAGCTAGCTTACATATGTGAAGTTTATTTCTATATTAAATTGATCTTGTTAATTCTTTTTTTTTAAAAAAAAACTGATTAACCGCCACTTGAGACTAGTTGATCAAGTATTTAGGTGTACAACTTGTAACTTTTGTTACTTGATTGTAGCCAATAAAGATACATAAGGCTTTGTATTTTGAAAGAATCATTAATAAAAAATTGTTTATATGTGTTTTGAAATGCGCTCACATCTGGTATTAAGCTATAAAATTTGATGTGAAGAGTTATAATCCTGTTGTATTCATCTTTATCATAAAAAAAAAAGAAAATATATTTAGACCGGGATAGCATAATTTGAATTGTGTACATGCAATTATTTGAGGTTAAATCTTGAACATTTCTTTGTTTATAGATCAAGATTATTGATTCAAAGAACAATTATTTTTTTCTTTGCAGTGGTACAATTTGTTTGTCTTGTCTATTAAACTCGAGATGGAATAACAATTGTGTTTGACTAGTCACTAACTTTTAATTAAATATTTAATTAACCACAGAACTGTTGTTGTTTGATGCTTCTAATTTTTCTCCCACCTGGTCGGCGGTCGCTGATCACAAACCAAAATGTGTTTCGAGTATTTCTAAGACCATTAGATTAAACCCAACTTAACAAACAAGCTGACAATATAACAGGTAATTGATTTTTAAAATTCTAAGAAAAAAGATATAATTAAAAGTGGAATTGAGAAGTTTGACTACTTTTTAACATCCCGACTCCCAAACTGAGATTAATACAATTCAAATCATCAACTTAAAAAATTGATAATTAGTGATATGTCAAAATTAGAAAATTGACAGTCCTGATAAAAAAAAATTAGGAAATTGATACATTTTGAAAATATATCAGTATTGTAGAAAGAAAACCGTTGATTAAATTAATGCTTTCACTAACAACTACTACAAGGAATTGCTTTTTCAAGGAAAATTGTATTTTTTGAGTACTAGGTGATTTTTCTTTGCTTGTATTTAATGTGTAGAGTAGCACCAAAATAAGACTTCACGTGTAGTGCACAAGGCATTCCTTAATCTTCAAAGAAAGCAAAGCTTCCTTAACGAACTTCATTAATAACAAATATCATTATTTTATGATTCAGCTAATTAATATCTTCAAATATATTCACATGCCGTGCCGTCACGGCTACTCATCTTTCCACATTAAATAAAAATAAAAAGACTATATTGAATCATGATTAGTTTGTAACTTTGATCAATTAAGCATAATTATGATGGTAATCATGCCCTTCAAAAACCTACAAAATTTGTATTGCCTTTATCATGGTGATATAATCATACTGCCTTTAATACATGTACAAATGGCTCAATCTCATATTTTCATACACTGATCAAGATCCATATATCTATATATCGGGATCAAATGCTTCATCAATAATAATAATAATGATAGGACAAAATAAAAGAAAACAAAAATTTAGTAGAGGAAAATATCATACAAGTGGATGAAAGCTCTTACTAATTAATCACATGTAACTAATCATCAATGGGATCACTCTATAGAAGAGAAATCATCAATGGTGTAATGGGTTGGGACCGGTGGGGACAAGCCGCTTTTCGACACCATATCGAGGATCAATCTCACTTTGATCACCTCTAACTTCATTGTTTGGTGAATGCATTCCTTGTTCTTGTTGATGATGATGATCTTGATGATCTTCATGCTTCTGAAAGGGAGTGAAGTCAAATTTGCTAGCAAGCACTTTTCTACTTACATGTGAATTAGGATGTTGAGAGATTGATGATGAATATTGGATCGTGTTGCTAGTAACGATGACTTGTTTCTTGTTGTTGTTGGAGTGATTGAAGTTGTATAATTCACGGAAGACTAATAAAAAGAGAGACAAGCATAGAACGATGGAAAGGGTGAGAGAGACCTTGAAGGCCATGGAAGGAAGTTTATTAAGAGAGGAAGGTTTAGAAGAGGAAGCATGGAGCAAGAAATTACAAAATTGAAAGCTAAAAGAAAGAATTGGAAATCTTAGTAGCTAGGTGAGAAAGTCTTTCAAGTATATGAAAGCCTGAATCTGATATTTATATGTATATCAATGTACATAAAAATGTAGGAGAGACTGTTGCATGTGTTTGTTCTGATTTTTTTTAGAGTGGACAACGAAATTTGAAGATTAGAATATTAATATTTTTTTCAATAATTGTCTTCTCTTTTTTCTTCAAATATGAGAGCTTTGCTATGAACTTTTTATGCTAATAAATTGCTTAGAGAGAGAGGGGGCATGGTGTAGACCCTTTCCCAATGAGAGAGTTCCTTAGAAATCAAGGAACAAAAAAGAGTCATTATAGCAATTGTCAAACCTCGAATTATATCATGTTTGATTATTTTTTTAATATATATAACTTAAATATACATATATGAGATTGCATTAAAAGCTAATCTCCATATAGCTAGCTAGAGTCCAGAAGCATTGATTGGTTGGAATGGAAAATCCACAAAAAGGCTTTGGTGGATTGCAACTAAATAAAAGGGTGGGGAATGTGCAATCTACATTTTCCATAGACCAAAGCAATGGAGCAATATTTGATTAAAGTAAGGGACAGACAATACATATCTACAGTGAACAAATGACTGTCCATCATGTATTCCTCAACTCCACACCATTAAAGCTTAGTTTGAGTAGTATATCAGTATGCATAATTTACTTTAAAAATTGTACACTTACGTAGGCCATCATTGATGGGATCCAATGTATTAATCTTAGTATTACCATTTGTTGTGATTCCTACGACTGATACGCTTATTAAGAGTAAATCGTGCATATTTAAAGTTTAAAACGGTCAACACCTAAGAAATTGGACCTAGTGATTATCAAAAATATGGTTCATATAAGAGTTAATCTTTCAAACGTAGGACTCATGACATACTAATATGTTATGATTCTTACATTGACTAAAGTGATAATACCAAAGATATATAGTTTATAACATCCTCTTCCCTCAAGCCACTAAGACTTAAAAAAATCACATAATATTAGATTAATGTGCAAAGAATGGTAATAGCATAAGTAGTATAGAGGCTTAACAAATTAGATAAATATTTTTAAATTGTTAGCGATTTTTTTGATAGTTAACTGTTAAATGTTAATGATTTTAACCTTAAATATGTAAAATAATTGTCACTAAATAATCCCTGACTCTTAACAAAGAATTGAAAATAATATCATGGATGAGAAATTTAAGGTCCAAACTTCAATGGCTCAAGGGCATGAGGTTAAATTCGTTAATAGTTGAGAGGTTGAAGACAAACAAAAATATTTATTTAGTAAGACTTAATAAACAACAAACAATTGAGGAACTTATAAATGCCAATTAATAGTTTAGAGATTCTCTCTTATGTTAAGCTTAAGCATAAATGGTTTGCGAAATTCTCTACAAATGAATATATGATTAAGTCATAAAAAATTTAATAATGGTGGATTAATATCTGACCTATATTAGGTTTGAATAGTGAAAAATAGAATTATTTCTCAAGCATGTACTAAATGTAACATCGCAAAATCTATTAGCTACACTGGTAAAATCAAAAAATTCCTCTCATATAAATACAAATTAATTAACAATAAATTCATTATTATTCCATTCTTTATAGAGATAGAAATCAATAGAAATTAGTTAGGTTGACCTAATACATGGAAGGTCCCCCCTCAATTTGTCAACCCAATTACATTGCTTCTTTTCTTTCGATTTTCCCCTTCATATTTAAGCTTTTATCTTTTTTTCCCTGTTGCTGTTAATAAGGTGACACATTAAATGAAAATTTGAACTTTTAAATGTCTTAAGCCGACTTCAACCCTACTTAAGCATGTTTTGTCGGCGAGAATATATACGCATTGCAATAACGAAACTTTGCAGAAACATCCCAGAAATACTTATAGAAAAACTAAAATATCATAAAAAAATATTTACAAAAA
>CAODLS010161283.1:0-18194 GCA_948243855.1 Flueggea neowawraea | reverse complement strand
TGTTTCTTGTTTAGACAATGATGGATTTCATTTTATTATTAAGAATAATAATCTTTCCATCTATCATGGGGACATATTTTATGGTATTACTACCTTATCATTTGGTCTCTATGTTTTAAACTTGGAACAAAACAAGCATGTATATAACATTAATAAAAGGTTAAAATCAAATGATTTAAACGAAATCTACTTCTGGCATTGTCGTTTGAGCCATACAAATGAGAAATGCATCTCAAAGCTCCATAAATACGGTTTGCTTGACTCACTTGATTTTGAATCACTTGACATGTGCGAATTTTGCTTATTAGGCAAAATGACAAAGAGTCATTTTACATATAAAGGTGAAAGAGCTAGTGAACTATTAGGACTTATACATACTGATGTATGCGGACCTTTTAGTACAAGTGCTAGAGGAGGATATTTGTACTTCATTATCTTCACTGATGATTTTAGTAGGTATGGATTTGTTTATCTTATTAGACACAAATTTGAATCTTTTGAAAAGTTCAAGGAATTCAAAAATGAAGTATAAAACCAAATTGGAAAGAATATCAAAACAGTTCGATCTGATCGTGGTGGAGAATATTTAAGCCAAGAGTTTGATAATCATCTTAAAGAATATGGGATTGTCCCATAACTTACTCCTATCAGAACACCCCAATGGAATGGTGTGTCTGAAAGGAGAAATAGAACTCTATTAGATATGGTTCGATCCATGATGAGTCAAACGAATCTTCCAATCTCGTTTTGGGGTTATGCCTTAGAAACAGCTGCATTCATACTTAACCGAATTCCATCTAAAGCGGTTGAAAATACACCATATGAGATATGGAATGAGAAGAAGCCCATAATGTCTTTTCTTAAGATTTGGGGATGCGAAGCTTTTGTGAAAAGACAAGTTTTAGAAAAGTTAGTACTAAAATCTGATAAATGCATATTTGTGGGGTATCTAAAGGAAACAGTGGGATACTACTTCTATAACCATTCAAAGAACAAAGTGTTTGTTGCTCGAACTAAAATCTTTTTAGAAGAACAGTTTATTTTCAAAGAAAATAGTGGGAGTAAAGTACTTCTAGAGGAAATAAAAGAACCACAAATAGCCATTGAATATGGAACAGAGATTCAAGATGACTCACAATGAGTTGTGTATTCTGAGTCTGAAACACAAGGCCCAAGAAGGTCTGGTAGGAAAACCATTAAGCAAGGCTGGGTGTTCTTCAACAAGACAAGCCAGATATTACATGAATATGATTTCATATGCTTCTGCAATTGGATCCATCATGTATGACATGCTTTGTACACGCCATGATGTCACATATGCTCTAAGGATGACTAGTAGATTCCAATCCGATCCAGGTGAAAGTCACTGGACCGCAGTCAAGAATATCCTTAAGTACTTGAGAAGAACTAATGATGTTTTCTTGGTCTACGGATGACAAGAAGGCGAACTAGTCCTAAGTGGTTACACTGACGCTAGTTTTTAGTCTAACCATGATCGCAATCTGGTTATGTATTTTGTTTGAATAAAGATGCAGTTAGTTGGAAATGTTCCAAGCAAGGCATCGTGGCCAATTCTACTACAGAGTCTGAGTATATAGCTACGTTAGATGAAACAAAAGAAGTTGTTTGACTCAAGAAAGTTCATTACTGATTTGGATGTTGTCCCAAGCATCGCAAATCTAGTAGACTTGTATTGTGATAACAGTAGGACTATTGCTCAAAGATTTGTATTGTGATAATAGTAGGACTGTTGCTCAAGCCAATGAGCAAAAATCACAGAACCAAACACATACTTAGACGTTTTCACCTTATTCGAGAGATAGTCTGAAAAAGAGACGTCAAGATATGCAAAGTTGAATTCAATGACAGTGTGACAGATCCTTTGAGAAAGGCTCTACCTGAACCGAAATATGAAAGACACGTCAAGTCTTTAGGTATTAGGTTCAAACTTGATTGGGACTAGCGCAAGTGGGAGATTGTTAGAATTGTGCCCTAGTCCAATCATTAATGTGCATTGCCATTCAATTATTTAATAAAGGGCATTTCATTTCTATGAAATATAACATGTTTTATGAAGATAAAACTTCATGAATAGTTTATTTTTCTTTATGCCATCAAGTACGTGACTTTATAGTAAAACTATAAAGATAAAAGACTATTCTAAATGTCCCTAATCGATCATTATCATGGGAATGATAATGAATTAAAGATTAGTATGTTGCTAAGTGGATAATCAAAGAGCTACACCAACGTTTCATACAATCGATTGATCGTGCCTTAGTGAAAGGTAAATCTTCCAACCTTAATTATATATGTTGATTTGCATGGGTCTTTGAGGGGAATGTAGGCATTAAATTTTGTTATATTCGCTACCACGTATGTATATAAATGTCATATTTTAGCCGCAAATTTCAACAATAATATCTTATGTTTCTATGTGTTAATGTGTGGAAATTTCCTTTAGGAGCAAACGAGGAAGTGCAGCATGAAGACGGCAACATGAGTAAGTGGTGATGAAAGCAAAGAAGAGTAACGCCTCCGCCATTCCTCATTTCCCTCGTGACACTGAATGCGTATTTTTAATTGGTCCGTGTCATGCACGGGCTGCAGCGGAGAAGGGGTGTTGCCTTTTAGACGTCGGCAAACCAAACAAATTTAATAGAGTAGAATTTTTGGACACTGCTTTTTCAACCCAGGTCCAAGCTTCACTTTTTCTTCTCTCCTATTTGTCATTTGTTCAATCGAGCTGAACCGATCCCAATTTAAGTTTTCCGACTTGACTTGGTAAGAAAATTTCAAGTTTTAAACTTGAACTTGATTTCTTAAACTTAGTTTTTTGATAAGTACGAGTTTTGGGTGCTTTGTATCACTATTTCGCGATGGTTTTTTTTAAAACACTTATTTGTGTTCTATATGAATAAAATATAAGGATAATAATTATTTAAAAAAAAAAGCAAATTTGGTTCGAACTATATTTTACACTTAAATTTAGTTTGTTTAAAATTCAGAAAATTTGAGCTCAAGTTATTATAAATTTGCTTAAATTTCAATTCAAATATGAATTAAATTCAATTTATTTTAAATTTAATTTGGGTTTGCAATAGTTCGTTTATAGCTTGTTTTTGTTAAACAAGTAAACAAACGCTTAAGCAAATTAAACCAAACATAAAAAGAAGAAGAAGGAAAGAGAGTTGCAGGAGAGAAAATTAGCCAATCCACTCGTGAGCAATTCGGCTTTCAATTTGATGAGAGGTTGGTTGTGTTTGATTAGATATGTAAGTGAGACATGTTTAAACAAGTTTTGATATTCGATATTTAAATGAGCTAAATTTGAACAATCTAAAACTTAGCCCGTAAAACTTGATAACAAAGTCGATGACAAACTCTGAACTAAGCTCGCGAATAAATTCAATCTATAATCCATTTTCTATCAATTACTTACTATATATAAAAACACTCATTATTTATTATTATAGTTGTCAAATTATCTTTTCTTTTGTTTTTGAACCCGTAATTGTCAAATTCCCATAAGTGTCAATATATACAATTTATATTGGATTTCATGTTTTTAAATTGATAATAATACTAGTTTGATTATTTTTCAGCATTTTAAATGTTTCAAAAGAAAAAAAAAAATAAACTTGCTTATATTGCTATATCATGTTTAAATTAACTTAAAGCAACAAGCATAGATTCTTCAAAAGCTAAGATATTTTATGGATCGAAATTCACACTCACCTGAAAAAATGTATCCCTTTAAAAGTTTTTCCAAAATTAAATTATTCGAATTCTAATAATACTCAAATTACTTGTCCAAAAAGTTGACTAGCTTCAGACGAAATATCTCAATTTTTAAAACTCTCAATTCTAAATATAAATTTCTAATTTTTAAGATTACTAGTTTTTTGTGCATGTACGTTGCACGTGAACCTTGTTTTTACAAAAATATTTTTATAAAATTTGTACCTTGTACGACTAAATTATTAATTAAACAAGAATGGGACATATTGAAAAAGTATTTCAACTATAAGTCACATTAATTGAGAATTTTATAAAATTTTACATATGGACGTTTAAAATTGAAATGATATTATGGTAGAAATATTTTAATATTTAATTTTATTCAATATAGAGTGTACTATAACTGTGACAAAAGAACTTCTTTGTGAATAATATTCTTCGTAATAGTGATAAGTAGTTTATATATACAGATGATAAAATATTTGAGTTTAAAAAAATATAATTGGAAATAAAACCTTTAAAGAATAGAAATTTTCAGTCATATTATTAATGAAATAGGCTGCTACGTTTGTTGCAATTTTGGGTTACTCAACATCTTCGAAATATTAAAATTTTCAGTGAAATAATATTAAAATATGTAAAAATAAAAATAATCATAAAATGAATTTTCGAAAGGATTGATATTTAATGAATAAGAAAAATAGAGTGGAAAAACTAATAAGCAAAGCAAGAAATTGTTCTGACAGAAAGAGCAACTAATTTTTTTTTAAAAAAAAACAACTACAGTATCATTCAATACTCAAAACAACATTCTTATTAGAAAAGCTTAATCCTTCTCCTTAATTCTTTTCTTCAGTTTGGATGATTGGTCTTCATCCTCGCTGTCAATCTCTATTGGTGTTTCTTCAAAATATTTTTCAAGTTCCTCGGCAATGATTTGCTTTCTTGATCGATTTTGTTGTCTAGCTTTTGTTAATCTCACGAGAAAGCGATATTCATTATCTTTACACAACACCAACTTCCTATAAAATGCACTTTTTTCCTTCTTGCCCTATTAATAAAAAACAAATTAGTGGCAAAATGATAAATTAATATTATTGAATTTCAAAAGTTCTGTCAAATTATTTTTCATACTTCCGTCACAGATCTGATGTATTCTTTGACTGGACATCCAATAAGAACTTCAGACTTGTCAAACAAAGTAATAGTGGCGTCTCCCATCAGAAACAATAAGTCTCAACATATACCTAAAAATTATTTTAAAATATGTGTACAAACCAAGTTAATTAATTACATGAAAATAGTTATAAATTTATTACAAATTTGTGTAACATACTTGGGAGTGTAGGCAACGTCTTTTCCAAAGCAATGCTCACAATCTACTTTATTAGCATAAGGAAACACTTTCTTGTTGCAGTTTTAGCAAGAATAAAACCATGGGTCCTCTTTGTTAACGATTGTTAAAATTTTGGCTTTAAAACTGCACTCTAATCCTTATAAGCATATATATTTGAAAATATTAGTGTACTTATTTAAAACTAATGGTAGTAATTTAACAAAAATGATGTGTTTAATAATGGTTGCATAAGTATACCTCACACACATTGTTGATAATTTGTCTCAAGGTGACTTGCTGGACTTTCCTTATTCTTTTGGAATTTGTAAGAAAGCTTCCTTTTGTGTTCCCAACCAAGCATTCAAAACTGTAAAACACGTTAATGGTATTAGTAAAACTTGTTAAATTTTTAATTTTTAAGTGCAAAAATAATTATGTTGAGGTAATTGTACCGATTGCGTAACTCATCAACTTCTTGTAGGATGGGGTTTAGGATGCATGTGTATTGTAGTTTGATTTGCCAAAAACAATTTACCTTCATAACGACTTAATTTGACACATGATATAACTAACAGTGTTCTTTCATTAGTGTCACTTTCGATTATATGACCTTCATTTTCAGCAAGATCATCCTATAAAACTAATGAGATTTGTTCTAAACTGCAATTAATAAAAATAAAAAATTATAAGATTAGACATAATATGTTTACACATCCATATTCTAATATTAATAGGAAACTACCAGTCATCAACAATAATAACTTCTAGTTTCTTCAGGTTTTTTTTCCTAAACTATGGTAATCATTCATTGTACATGGACCACCAAACCCAAAACATTTGTATAAATACAAAAAATATTAAAAAAGTAGATAAATTTATACAGAATCACATGGTTTGTTACACAAACCCAACATACTGTTTTAGCATTTACTTTTAATAGGACGTCGATGAGAACACACTTGCAGGTCAATGTAATCAATAGTACAATATTAATTTGTCATTGTAATCAATATCTTGAATTTTAGCACTAAAAGTTCCATCGTCGATCAAGAAAATAACTTCAATTTCAAATGCGAACATAACACTGGCAATACTTAGAAAATGGAATAAAATATAGCGCTTAAAATTATATTCAATAAAATAAGGGTCTTAACTACACAATCTAGCTATTAAAATTAACATAATAATCATAATATAAAACACATAAGAATAAAATTGTCTTACCAACAAAATTGAAATTTTTGTCCTCATTTTTCAGATCATTCAATAAAACAAAATCATACCGCATAACGCCTTTTGTAATATTTGTAGCACTTTCACTTATTGTTGAAAAACGACGTAAGAGATAACTCAATTTTTTAGTTTACATTAGCATATGAAGGATACACATTTTTTTACTACACCATTAGCAATGGAGTAAGTATTTTCTTTAAAAAAAGATTCACGAAATTTGACGACGGCTTCATTAAACATTACGGCTTGTATCTTTGTTCCCTACTGTAGACATAAAAAACATGAATTTAGTAAATTCAATCAATGTTGGAAATTTAAAATTAATCAAGGTAAACAGTAATAACTGCATTCTCCACCAAGATAATTTTAAGCCGTTCTTACTGGAATAATTCTCTACTATTCCAACTCGAATTACCATAACTTGGATGCACCATTCTTTTTTTTTGCAATTTCAAGTTCTTTAAGACGCTTAAATTGTAAATTCTCAATATTAATTTCTGACATTATAAAACCTGCATCCACATTAAAATTTAAAATGAATACATAGTTTTTTTAAAATATGCATTCCAAAAATACAAGTAGAGAAATAAAAGAATGTCCAAACCAACTTCACTAAATACAGGTAGAGAGATAAGAGAATGTTCAAACCAACTTAGCTTGATGATTCTCACAGACAGTAGAACTGAGAATCTATACGAAAATTAGCTTGTAACTTAGATTGAGATGGTCTGTAAAACAAAGAAATGAAAAAAGGTATTGAATAGGAAGTCAAGGAAGTGAACAGTATGCTCTCTGAAACAAAGAAAAGAAACAAGGTTTTGAAAGTGACAGTAGAAGTGGTGGAAGTCAACAGAAGCACTAGTTGGGCTGTTTTGGGAGTCCTATACGGAGTCCAACAAGCAGGTGCATACAAGCACTAGTTGGAATGCTTTACTGAAAGAGCTTCAGTTTTTCTCTCTTTTCTCTTTTTTCTTGTCTTTTTTTTTTCTTGGTTGTTTGGGAAAGAAGAAAGAAATTTGTGTCTCATTTGTTTTCTATACTTGGGAATTTCTTACTTTAGAATTGTAATGATGGATATCTGAGAAAGGCTATGAACTTTGGTTTTCTTTTTTTGAAAGAGAAAAGCATTGATTGTTTCTTTTAAAATGTATTAATGTTATAATAATGAGTCTATTGTGGGCTATGAATTAGGTCTTTTTTTGACTCTTTTAGCATTAACAGTGGTTTGTTTTCCAAGAGCTTGGACTTTCTATCCGATTTCTTTTGTTTAATTTACTGCAGATGTTCAATTGACAAATTCAAGTGGTCTTGGAATGTCCAATTTTGTTAGTTAATGTCCTTGAATGTCCAATGTTTTTAGTTGATCCTTCTCAGCATAATACAGCTGATGACTAATGACTATTGATTTTGACTGGTCTTGGTTTATGACAATTTGATGTTTCATAAACTCTTGTTTATGAAATAGGGACTGAATTATCGTGGCTTCTTCTAAGATTCAGCTTTAACAATTCTTCTGCGACAACGTTGGAGTTTTGTGATTTTTTCTGCAAGATGAGTTTTGGTCAATTTGAACATGTGGAAGAGTTTGATGTTGTCTAGGGGGTGAAAGTGACTCTTAATATCAGTGAACAATAAGTTATTATATGTTGAATTAGTTATATTATAAAGCAACAGCTTTTAACCCTTAAATTCTTTCTTCCTATGTTATTCCTGGCAAAGATGTTTTCCATTCGTCCTTTATTTTTATGCTGCAATGGCTAATGAAAAATTGGTTTCCATTCGTCCATTACGGGGTAATTGTTTGCAGTTTAATACTATTCCTTCAGTTTGGTTGTTTCATAGAAAATTTGTTGCTATTAATCTTTCTGACTGATGATCGAAAAAAGAAAATCCAAGTCAGATTATATGTGTTTATCAGGATCTTTTAGCGTGTGCATAACTTATGATTGTATTTTTTTTAATTTATGTGAGAGCATCAAATATGGAATGAGATTGGTGAAAGCGAAGCGGAGAAAGATCGCATGCTTCCGGAGCTGGAGAGGGAATGTTTGGAAATTTACCGGAGAAAGGTTGAGGAGGCAGCCAATGCCAAGGCACGACTTCACCAAACTGTTGCTATGAAAGAAGCTGAACTTGCAACCCTCATGGCTGCCTTAGGGGAACTTAATTTTCAATTGCTCTTTGCTTTAGCTGCAATGCATATATTCTGTAATGCTTTCCTGTAATTACATTAGCATATGCATTAGGATTCTTGCGTAACTGAAATTTGAAGCTATTTCGGACAAGCCATGGACTGTCCACGTCAATCTGTTTGTGCAATAATTGATTGTTCAGTGTTTCAAATGGAATTTATAATGTTCAGGGAAAGGAATATTTTGTGGTCAGTCAGAAATTGCTTGGGGTCTTTAGTGACTGTGATTTGGTTGGGTCCATTGGGATATTCCTTGTATGCGATTAACTCTCCCTCTCTCGCCGCACACACGCATGGACTTACATATTTTTCATATTGCGGGTGTAGCTTTACCTTTGGTTAATTGTATTTTATCCTAACTTGTTCTAGAAAATTTCAGATTAAGATGGAGAAGCGGTCAACATCATTGAAAGAAAAACTTGCCTCCATTCCTCCACTGGTAGAAGATCTAAGGGCAAAGAAAGAAGAAGAAGTGAAGCAATTTTCAGATATAAAGGCACAAATTGAAAAGATTGGTAGTGAGATATCTGGATACAGTTTTGACAGTGCTCTTATTAGCTCTTTAACTCTAGATGAGCAAGATTTGATGCTAAGAAAGCTTAATGAGTATCAAACACATCTTCGCAAACTTCAAAAAGAGAAGGTAATCTGATTTATGACCAAGTGGCTGATGGCTTTTTTATATTGATATATAGCTTTTTGAATATGATTTATCAAGGTTCCTTTTTGTTGGTAACATTCAAAGAATCTATATATTCAAGTCACAGTGAGACTTAAACCTATTTTATTATCAATGTAGGGATTATATAAATAGATGTTAGTTTTGAGCTGAAATATGATGACAAGCACATGTAACTAATGAAATAGTGCAGTGACGGATTATTTAATGAGGAAGTGGTAATTTCTATTGTTTTTTGGTATTTTGTTATTATTTCCTTGGTTAATATGAATGTGTAAACCAATATGTAGCCTAGTGGTACTGAAGTTGTCAAAAGCATTAAGAAGCCAAATATTTGATTTAAGTTGGAGCCAATGTACCAAAAACAAAAAGGAGTTGTAAAAAGAGTTCATTTTTTCTTGTGCTGAGCAAATAGTTAGTATCATAGTTCTTAACTAGATAATTTCAATTCTCATGTGTTTGGATGGAAATGCGCAATGCTTCAAACTTCTGGTGGTTGCAAAATAAAACTTGTTATTACATGTTATTGATTTCTTTTCTTTCTTTTTGGCAGAGTGATCGCTTCCACAAAGTGTTTGAATGTGAGAATGAGGTGCACTCCCTGTGGGGAGTGCTCGGGTTAGACTTTGGTCAGACTGTAAGTGAAGTGCACCCGAGCTTGCAAAGAGCAAATAAAGAACAATCCACAAACACAAGGAACAATACACTGGAAGGTGTGGAGCAGACGATTGTAAAGTTAAAGTTAGAGAGAAAATCTAGAATTGAAAAGGTTTGTGGAGACACCATGCTTATTTTATTTTATTTTACTTTCCAGTATGCTCTATTGAATAAAACCCTTTTCCACAAATTTAGCTGAAAGACATTGTGGCAACATTATTTGAACTCTGGAATTTGATGGACTCCCCAAAAGAAGAGAAAACTAAATTTGCTAGAATTACTTCCCTTCTTGGATTACCGGAATCTGAAGTCACAGAACCTGGTGTTCTTACAAAAGAGATAATTAATCAGGTATGTCTACTCTCTGAACGTCTTATTTGTTAAAACTGAGCAATTAGATCCATAAATATGTTTGTCCTTCTGATAGGTGTCATTAGAAGTGGAAAGGCTCACAAAATTGAAAGCGAGCAGAATGAAAGAACTTGTTATGAAAAGGAGATCAGAATTGGAGGATCTATGCAAAATGACCCACATAGAACCTGATACAAGTACTGCTGCAGAGAAATCCAATGCGTTGATAGATTCTGGTAAATATTTTCTTGTTGGAAATAATGTATCTTTGTCATAATTGACTTAGAAGTCCTTATTGAACTTGGCTGCTCTTGTTCAGGTTTAGTAGATCCTTCCGAGATTTTGGCAAATATTGAAGCTCAAATAGTCAAAGCTAAAGAAGCAGCCATGAGCTGGAAATAAATAATGGACAGGATAGACCGATGGCTTACGGCATGTGAAGAAGAAAATTGGCTTGAAGACTATAATAAAGTAAGCTGAATCTTTTCTGCTACGGAATGAGCCTGCTATTTTTTTTTACTGTACTTACAGAGGACCAATCTTAATGATCTATAAACAATTTGTTTTCCTGAGCATCCTTAAGAGCTTTTTGTTAAATGATAGGATAACAACCGGTACAATGCTGGGAGAGGTGCACATATAAATCTTAAACGCTCAGAACGAGCTCGGGTGACTTTGAGCAAGATTCCAGGTTTCCAACCTCCTCCCCCAACACCAACACCATTTATACTATTTTATCTGAATCTGCTTTACTTTTGGAAGCTAATATTGTCTTCTTTATGTTTTTAGCAATGGTTGACAATCTGATAAACAAAACCCTGGCCTGGGAAGACGAGAAAAAAATGTTATTCTTATACGTTGGAGTGAGTTTTTTATTTACAGTTTGATTGTTTTTGGATTTTATTCTATATTTCATTCTCTTACAACCTTGTGTCTTTCTAACTGGCAGGTAAGGTTGGGAACTATACTGGATGACAACAAAATTGCCCGACAACGGAGAGAAGAGGAGAAAAGGAGATGCGGGGTAATTTTGATGATGACAATTTATACAGAATTGGCTTAATACATAGGAACTCCCCTGAACTTGTTTAATTTTTTCTTGTTACCCCCTAAACTTCGTATAGAAATTAATTACCCTCTGAAGTTATAAAAATGGATTTTTTAAGGACTTATTTGCTGACATGGCAATTTTCTGATTTTTTTAAAAATTGCCATGTCAGCAAATAAGTCCTTAAAAAATACGTTTTCCTATGTATTAAGCCATACAGAATTCCTTAGTTTTTCACATGCTAATATTTTTGTTGATAAGAAGTAAAAAGATTTTTTTTTTTTATTTGTGGCCTTTGTGGACTTGTACATGGATAAAATTATAGGCATTTGGACTATAATGACATACATTTGATCCTACCTATTCTTGAGTGATTCAACATCAAGTATGTTCAATGGTTAACGATGTCAATTTTAGTCTTGACAGATTCAATTTTGCAGGACCAGAAAAAGGTACAAGATCTGCTACAAACAGAGAAGGAAGCCATGTATGGGTCCAAACCCAGTCCACGAAAAATGAACAGCTTTAGAAAGCCGAATGGTTATAGTGCAAATGGAAATGGCTCCATGACTTCCACACATCGCAGGAATTCAGTAGGTGGTGCAACTCCAGAGCTCCTTACCCCTCGGTCGTATTCTGGACGTCAAAATGGATATTTCAAGGAAATGAGAAGATTGTCCACTGCACCCCTGAACTTTGTGGCCATATCAAAAGAAGATACAATGTCATTTGCATCTGTATGTGGTTCTGAACCAGGCTCTCCTCCCCAGGGCTAGTCATATGATGCGAATGGTATGTTTCGCTAGTAAAACTTCCCGTTCCCTATTTTCTTTTCCTTATTTTCCATATTCTCTTCCTTTGGACAAAACTGAAATAGGTTTTCTAATGATTTGATAAAGATGGGCAGACATGCATGTATTTAATTTCTTCCTGGAAACAGGAGCCAGACATGCATGCACATGGATTTTGAAGGTTGGATTGTGACGAGCTCTTGTACCAACCTCAATTCATGCGTCAAACCGAAATTTCATGTTGTCTTGTTTGGGCAGGAAAGAAGACCTGTAGAAGTCCAGTGAAAGTACTCTTCAATTTGAATCTGTCGAATCTTGTGAATACGGAACAGATGTACACTAGTGTAAGATTGTGAATGTTAGGAGCAGCTATTGGAAGAGTGGTTACTGATCTTTGAGGAAGTGCAGCGGAATGCTGTCTGCTTTGATGAATGTCAGCTTCCGGACAGGGAGGAGGACATTGACAATCACACCAATAGACAATAGTCTTGAAGTACTTGTTAACCTCAAAGTTGGTTTGACGCCATAGAGGAAACAGTTATGGTAGTTCTACTGTAATGACAGGGAGTTTTAAGGAATTTTACTTGTCTCTGAGTGATGTATATATATGTGTTCCGGAGTGTGCTGGGCTGTCATTTGTGGGAACCTGTTTATATTCGGAGATGTGGATTGTAGGATCTTTATGATGGTATACTTGAAAAATAATAAATCTATTGTTGTCTGCATATCTTGTTCATTTTGTGTTGATTAAGCTCAAACATCGGCTTTTTTCAGACGCAGTATTTCTAAGCTGTGAGAGTAATTAAAGTTAATATACAGGGTGGCGGCAACCGCATTGCAACAAATTGCTTTTTTGGTAACTTGTGGATAAAATATTATTGGTTACATTAAATTTGATTTGATCGTGTTAAAAGCATGAAGAATTTCGTGCCCGTGTGATGTGTGGCCCTAGTAGACTCTCTTTTACTGATGGCGAGCTGTATAATGCAAGGATGCTCGTTACCAATTTGCATTTCTGTCTTCGTTAGAGCCGTCCACTCTTTGATAAGGCCCGAAGCCGTGCTGCATAGAAAAATTTGTGTTGCCATCAAGAGCGTTTTTCCACCCTCTATTCCCTCTTTCTTCTCATTAGCCCTGCTTTAAATCTTTCTTCAGTTTTTTTTAGTCTTGAGTCCTTCCCTTGTACCGTTCGTTTGTCAGTGGTCCCTTATTTCGTTGTCTTCTTGTCTCGTTGTCCAGCTTCCCTTTCCAGTGTATTCTTCATGTCCTAGAGGGAAAAAAAATTTGAAACAGGAAGTCCGTCTCAACTGGAAATGTACTGTAGAAGTTGATAACAGCAGTTTTGTTCTCCTTATTGATCTGACTTCGGATTTGGAAGTAGCAGCCAGTGCAACGAACGGAGGACTTTTGAAACACTGTAAACAGATAAACCAGGAACTATGGAGATCTTGTATGATGTGCTAAAAAATTATTGGAAGACAATTAAAGATGTTTTTTGCGGAGAACAATGGTTTTGGCAAGCATCTCTTCTTGTTCTGTAGAATTAGATCATCGACGGGTCCTCCAGCACATCAAGAAATCTATCAGTTATTGACAGAAATTACTGATGCAAAAATTCCAGTGGATTATTGACAGGAAGCAAATTTGGACGTCTTTGACAGATTGCCGACGGCTAACTACTGAACGAACCCATCCGACTGCAATTTTTGGCACAAACTGTGACATCCCAACCCTAAATACCCTTATATGGCTTGTACATATTTGTATATGCATTGTATATGTTTTTTCATGATTCGAAAGCTTACTAGAACGATTCTGGCCATGCTGGAAGGATTGAAGTTGTCCAGGCTGATGGTAAATAATACATGATTTTTTGTGCAAAAGTTCCTCGTTAAGTAGCAAAGCTAGAATGATCCATTTTGTGTAAGTTGTGTATGATCCATGATGGAATGAGTTAGAGCACGAAATTGGGAAAGATAGGAGGATTGACCTGATCGAAATAACACTTGATTTGTTGTGCCAAAGTTCCTCGTTAAGTAGCAAAGATAGAATGATCCATTTTAGCGCAAGTTGTGTACGATCCATGATTGAAAGTTTAATAGAACGATTTTGCCAAGATGGGAGCATGGAAGTTGTCAAGGTTGATGGTAAATAATACTAGATTTGTTGCGTAAAAGTTCCTTATTAAGTAGCAAAGCTAGAACAATCCATTTTTGCGCAAGTTGTGTACGATCCAAGATTGAAAACGTTAGAGAATGAAATTGGCCAAGATGGGAGTACTGAAGTTGTCAAGGCTGATGGTAAATAACACTTGATTTGTTGTGCAAAAGTTTCTTGTTAACTAGAAAAGCTAGAACGATTCTTTTTTGGGCTAGTTATGTATGATCCAAATCGAAAGCATTAGAGAACGAAATTGGCCAAGATACGAGGATTAAAGTTGTCAATGGTTATGGTAAATAATACTGGATTTATTGCTCAAAAGTTGCTCATTAAGTAGCAAAGCTAGAACCATCCATTTTGACATAAGTTGTGTACGATCCATGATCAAAACTTAATAGAACGATTTTGGCCATACTGAGAGGATTGATCCATTTTTGCGCAAAAGTTCTAAGGTTGATGGTAAAAAATACTTGATTTGTTGCACAAAAGTTCATCGTTAAGTAGCAAAGCTAGAACGATCCATTTTTGTGCAAGTTGTGTACGATCCAAGATCAAAAGCGTTAGAGAACGCAATCGACCAAGATGAGAGGACTGAAGCTATCAAGGCTGATGGTAAATAATGCTTATTTTTTGGGCATAAGTTCCTCGTTAAGTAGCAATGCTAGAATGATCCATTTTTGTGCAAGTAGTGTATGATTTATAGTTGAAAGCTTGATAGAACTATTTTGGCCATGATGGGATAATTAACGTTGTCAAGGGTGATGGTAAATAATACTTGATTTATTGCGCAAAAGTTCCTCATTAAGTAGCAAAGCTAGAATGATTCATTTTTGTGCAATTTGTTTACGATCCATGATCAAAAGCTTAATAGAATGATTTGACCACGCTGGAACGATCGAAGTTATCAAGGATGATGGTAAATAATACTTTATTTGTTGAGAAAAAGTTCCTTGTTAAGTAGCAAAGCTAGAATGATCCATTTATGTGCAAGTTATGTACGATCCATGATGGAATGTGTTAGATAATGAAATTCGCCAAGATGGGAGGATTGACATTGTCAAGGCTGATGCTAAATAACAGTTGATTTGTTGCGCAAAAGTTCCTCGTTAAGGATCAAAGCTAGAACGATCAATTTTGGCACAAGTTGTGTATGATCCATGATCGAAAGCATAATAGAATGATTTTGACCATGATGGGAGGATTGAAGTTGTTAAGGCTGATGGTAAGTAATTGTCATGACCGTAACCAACATTTCATACATACGAGCATGCATCGCATATAACTTGCATAGTTGCACATTTATTTGGCATTGTATATATTATTGATACACGTTCTATATGGTTTTACAATATTTTAGAGGGGGTTACGAGAGTAATAAAGGGTTTAGAAATGAATTTATTAGAAGAAAAGGACTTAATTGACTGTTCCATAATTACAACGGGGTGTTTTTGGAAAATATTTTTAAGTGCATATCCATGTATAATTTGGACATTTTGACAATCCTAGGTGTCAAGAGCATACTGAATATAGGTGTTAGGTGGCTAAAATGCGGTGAAACTTGAATGTGCCACCTAAGCAGGTACCACCGCATGCTTAGGGTATATAAAGGCTATTGTAAGGCAAGCAGGTCTCATTTAGTTTGTTCTTAGAACATTGAAATTGAGAGAAAACAAATGAGAAAAGACAGAGGAAAGTGAAAAAACAAACACTTTTGCTTAGCATATTGATTTCTAGGTTGTTGCATTATCTGCATCTTAGAAGTATGGTAAGTGTTTCTTTTCATTCCTACATGTTTATTATGCATTCGAACATGTATTTATAGGTCTAATGCTGATTGTAACACGAATTAAGCATAAACACTTATGAACTGAAATATGAGTCTGATAGTGTCTAGATTTCAGTCTGTATGACAACCTTGTTTTGAGGCATTTAGAGACAGATATAGAAAAAATGTAAAACATGAAAGTTGTTTATTTATGTGTCTAGAATATACGTATAAAATTTCAGGGGTGCATATGCGTATATTGGTCAATAGCTAAATTAGCAAAAAAACTGGTCTAATCTGGCAAAACTAGTATGTTGATATTATGTGTAGAGTTAATTTGATGGATGTAGGGTCTAATTTTTGGTACAAACTTATATGTGTTGTATATGAGATTAAAATTTGAGAATAAAATAAGTTTTTTCTGGCTGTCGACAGGAGAGGAAAATGTAAACTGGCCAAAATGCGTACATAGGCTTGATTTGCATTCCATCCATTATCGTTGAATATTAAAGGCCTAAAATAGTGGTTTAAAACATATGAGAATGTCTTAATTTATACCAATTGCATGTATAAGTACATATTTGAATTGTCCACATTGGAACACGCATCATTTGAGCATCACATGAATATCTGGGTACATACGCATTTCGTGTTGAAAGGCAATTATGAGAAAATATGTGATAGGTGAGAAGGGCTTTGGAGAGGCTCTAGAGGCAAGCTAGAAGTCTGGAACATGTATTTGTCCTGTGGGTGAACCCTTATGTGCTATTTGTGCTATATCGTATATTTTCTGTTACATTGCAGATGTTATTAACTGATATGAGATATCCAAGATTTCTGCTATGTGTTATTGTCATGACATGAAATGCGATGTTGATGAAATATTATTTGATATGTTGAAGTATTGATGTCTGTGAGTTGAACACTTGTATGATCTATCGGAAAATCATATTGTGCTATATCTTTTACAAGTGCTGCATTTGAATGCATATGGCGTAAAAGAAATGGTGTGGCTAATGTGTTCGGGTATGTGAAATTTGTTGAGTTTCTTATGCGAATAAACATCTAATATGCTCAGCGAAAAATAAATAATATCACATAAGAAACATCCAGGAACACTGTATGTAATCATAATTAATAAAAGGAGGCCGAATATATATACCTTTTAACTTAGCCGAATTGCTTTTCTCCAAAACCTGGAATTGCCGAATTACTTCCTTTGATTTGTGTTGAGTCGAATGCTATTGACAATAAGGACTGCCAAAAGGCGACTCCGTTCTACTCTCTCACACACACAAGATCTTTGATTAGGCTAATGTGTGCTAGCACTTCTTTTAGAATCTCTATTCTAAAACTCACAAATAATTTTATCTCTTTTGTTTGTGGCGCTCACTAATTCGTCCAAGCCATGAAAGAATAGCAAGGAGTGAACCCTATTTATAGGCATAAGAGGAGACCTAAATAGGTGCATAACAAGGAAAAAATTCCTCTCTCCTTGTCCTCCAAGAATCCATCCTTTTCCTAATCTAGAAGGAGTGTGCCGAATTTCTAATCTAGTCACACTAGGTTTTGCCTTTCTTGTCTCACAAGAATAATCACTTCCTAATTAATTTTGTCACATACAAATTAGTGTTTTATTTTCCTTGTCGAACAAGAATAAAACTCCTAATTAGTTATGGACTCCTAATTAGTTAGTGCATGTGCCAAATTCATCCTTGTCAATCAAGGAAAGTGACTCCTAAAAAATAGGAGAGGTGGTGTATGCCGAATTTCTTCCTCTTAATTAGAATGAGTGTGCTGAATTTTCTCACTCCTAATTAGGTTAGGTTGTGCCAAAACTCTAATGGGTTTGATTAATGTAATTGAGCTTTTACTTATATGATACATTATCATTTAATAAACCACTCATATGGGCTGAATTATGTCACACATAATTAAATACCCATAACCCTAATAACTAGTGATTTTTATTAAAAGCCCATTACATTAATGGACTATGTATTAAATCTTATTTAACACATAAATTATAAAACCCTAAATCATTATTGATTAATCAAATTAATCATCTTAATAATTCAAATACTATAAAGAGAGAACCTATGCAACTAATCCAGATCTTTATTGTGTGTGATCCTGTAGGTTCATTCAATGTTGGCAATTGGCCTACAATTAATTTAAAACCCATACATTATGAGTACTCAAATTGAAATGAATGTCAATTATGAATCAACATAACCTAATT
>CAODLS010161168.1:0-10941 GCA_948243855.1 Flueggea neowawraea | reverse complement strand
GTTATTTGTGAAATAATCGGATTTGGATTTGAAATGGTATATATGTATTATATATCTTTGATATGATTTAGAGTGATGGATTGCATGATATGATTTTGTACTATACGATAATACGTTTTGATTTTTGATGTAGGGACACCTGTGCTACTAGGTATGTAGCCTTTGGTATACAAATGTTTGATAAAACCCAACTACCAGGGTTGTCGGTAGCCATGTTGCCCTGATCCGGCACATGATCTGTTATGGTGGAGGCGAGTCCCCATCGTTATGACTGGTCCATAGATTCGTGA
Source organism: Flueggea neowawraea (assembly GCA_948243855.1). Lineage (NCBI taxonomy): Eukaryota > Viridiplantae > Streptophyta > Magnoliopsida > Malpighiales > Phyllanthaceae > Flueggea > Flueggea neowawraea. The sequence continues at coordinate 10,651 of CAODLS010161168.1, read as the reverse complement.
TAGTTGACAGAGTCCATATCACGTCTGTTTAGTCGCTTATCGTCTGTATATGTTTTGACATGAAAATAATGATTTAAAATCTTAAATGATTTTAATATGCCTTTGTGCATGCTGTTTGTTGTGATTGCAAATGGTTTTGAAATAGATTTTCGAAAGACTATTATTGTATAGCGTGTATATTAATAAATATTATGAATACTGCTTGTGGTATTTGCAAACTGTTTTCAAAACACACTCTGGGAGGCATGCATGAGGTGTTCTGGAGTGTTATTTCTCACTGAGATTCACCCCCATTTTATTTTCTGTTGTGGATGATATATCTTCTAGGTGCACATGTTTTGGTTTCGGCGTTCATTCCGCATCTCGGACACCCGTGAGGAGACATTTTGGTTAGTGATGCATATTGTTCAGGCTTTTTTTATTTTGTAGAGCTCTGTACTATATTACTGTGGGGTGTTGGGTTGTATGTATACTCTGATATATTTGTTGTATTTGGTTTTACCAGAGTATATAGTTTGTAACATTTGGTTTATATTTATATATTGAGTTATATATAAATTATTTTAATTATAAAATATTTTTTCAATAAATGTTTTGAAAATTAAATGATGGGTAGAATTCTGAATCTCTGAAAGGCTTGTGCGGGAAGGGCCGGGCTTCCATAGACGGTCTGTCTCGTATGCCAGTCATGGTCCTGAGAATGGGTAGTGACAAACATCGTTTGCACCAATGGCTTTAAAGATTTAGCAAGTGAAGCTAATAATAACAATAATTGCTCTTCTTCCTCAATTTTCTTGCCTAAATTCTACAACTGAAAAATTAATTGATTAAAATTATTAATATGATCATGAATATTATCTCCCCCATCCCTTCTCAACAAGTACAAATCCATTTTTAGTCACATTCAGTTAGTCAATGGCTTTATAGATGCTCTCCAACCTATTCGAAAAAACTTTATAAAGTGTCTCATCCAACATAATGATTTTAATTCATAGAGCAAGTGCTAACTTGATAGTACTGATAACTTTTCTGTTGATTGTACTATAATATTTTTCTTTCATATTATTTGGCTTCTTATTCTTTAATGCGATGTAAAGATCTTGTTGCAACAAATAGTCTTGAATTATATTTTACCACAATGTGAAATTTATCTTTTCATCAAATAATGGAACCTCATATTTCAATGTCATGGTCGGCATATTCTTCATTGTTGTGCTTCTATTTTTATTCAATTTTTCTCTTTGGAGTTGATTATTTAGCTTGTTGGGGCACAAACACACAATCATATCCACACAAAAAAACAAATATTAGAGAAACAGAGATGATAATACAAGAAATTTTTAACATGGTTTAGTTTCTTAATAAACCTATATCCACTACTTTTCTATAATAAAGACTATAATTTTTGGACATGTAAAATTGTGAAAATCTTCTCACCCTAACAAATAAAAAGTATAAGTTACATCATCTCTAATTAAATTAGGATTTGTAATATGAAATAACCAAGTGCTTATTTATAGGAGAAGGACCCTTATTTATTCTACACTTAGTCGATGTAAAATTCACAACTTCACAATACCCACTGTGGGAATAACATATCAATCATTGAGCAAATAAAGTTATTAAAGTTCATTAAAACAAAAAATAAATATACGCATCAATATTTTTTTAATAAATTTCATTTTCTCATTACACTTCTCCACAACCAATCACTACAAGGTTAGTGGTTGCAATCAGTCCCATCACATTGCTTGTTCATTTGGGATTCTTTAACGGATTCCTTTTCTATCATTTGTTCATCATAACTGGAATCGAATCCCAAGTTGAAGTTTTGAGTTATCGAAGCCGCCAGATGTATTGGTCAGTTGCAATCTTTTCATGAGATTTAGACACAATATATTTAGTTGTTATCTGGGGATTGATTGTTCCAGGAAATATCCAAACAACTCTACCTAACTGATGTTCTAATTTTGTTGGTTATTAATGATTTTTGGTTTCATTCAAATATCACAAGTTTAAATTTATTAGGAGATATAAGTAGGTATTTATTACTCTCCTACATAATTTTTTATGAATTTTTTAGTCCACCAAGTTAGTTTCGAATTGCATTCTAAATTTCAACATTGTTATTTTAATATATTTTGTGATAAATATAATTATTACATAATTTTCATTTTAATCATTTATGTACTCGTTCCGTTCCAATTTGATAGGCACTAACAACTTTTCACAAGAATTAAGAAATAATAGTTTTAGTAGTTAAAATCATTTAATTCTATACGATTTCATTTATACCCTTTGACTAATTGTGTTTGTAATTAATAATTTAATTAATACAAAGATTAAATAATGACAAATTTGTAACTTCATTACTAATAAATATAGCAAAAAAAGTGTGCCTATATTTTGGAACATCCAAAATAGAAATTGTGCCTATCAAATTGAAACGGAGAGAGTAATATAAGATCATAATGTTATCTCTTTTAGCAAAAATAGTATATTTTAAATCACGCAATTTTACATGTTTGATCTAATTTTAAGACTTTTTTTTTTTTATCAATGATCTAATTTTAAGACTGAAACGTCTTCTTAGTGAAAGCTTTTACCGACAAATAATTGTACGAATTCTGGGGATCGGCATATTAGTAACAAAATTAAAAATTCAAGTTCGAAATCATAATTTTAAAATTTTGTGACGAATAAAAGTTTTTGAAGTTTTATATTTTCTTAATTAAAATAGAACTCTCCAATTTTCCGTGAATTTTTTTTGAGTAATTGTTATCACATAAATAAACTGTTTTTCATTTTACCCACCTTTTATGAACTACGAGTCGAGAGAATTTTTGCATGCAGACAACATGTCAGCCTTATACCAAGCGAATAGACAATTAAGAAAACATAGCAAAATTTCCTTATAGTCCTTTGTTTAGTTCTTTTGAGTAATTAACTTTTAGTCCCCGAAGTGGCTTATTTAGTAATTTTGATTCTCAATTTTTAAAACTTGTAGTAGTAAGTTTAGTGTGGACACAAGGCGAATGCTATATGGATTGAGAAGTGAATTTTTGTCAACAGTAGTTGCATTATGGCTGCAATTAATCCTTAGAATTGAGATCACCCTGGTTCACTATGTGCATAGTCGTGTATTTTGATCCTGTTTTGCATGACTCATTTAAGGTCAGTAATACGATAATGATGAGGTACATCATGAGACACACGAATGTTGTGAGTGATTAATACAAGATTATGATTCTTAGTAATCATGGGACAATATCTCAAGGCCTCATAACATATAGCCCAAATGGTAAAGGCACTTTCCGGTTGACGCTAAGTTCTGAGTTTGAGCCATATAGTATGCAGATGTGTAAGTTTAAGAGCCTCTCCGTGTTGGGTTGAGGCTAGATAAAAAAAAAACTCAATTGAGATATTATGATTAAAGGACTAAATTACATGTAAGTAATATATATATATATATATATATATATATATATATATATATATATATATATATATAAATAATATTTTGTGTTTGATATCCTTTCCGTACACTTTATTTACTTTCAAGTTTCTACAAATTCAGAAAATATAAAAAATAATTTGTACTTAATTGTTTATTTGGGATTAATAATTTCTATAAATAAAGGCGACCACTCCCGATCGACCCAATATGATTCGTAATTATAGGAGAATGAACTCTTGCACAACATTGGGTTGTTTTCTAATTTTAATACTATTATTTCTCCTACAAGACTAAAAGCCTAACAATTATCATTTGTATAAGTTCAATGTCTGTAATATCCCGTACTTTCCAATTTTGATCCTTGTAGTTTTTGAGTGTGACATTGAGGACTTTTAGAATACCAGTGGATGATATTTGATGGTTATGATGAAATCATGTTAGCTTGGATGTTGTTAAGTGTTGGAAATGATTCGGGATGAGTCAAGTAGTAAGAGAAGTCAATAAGGGAGAAACAAAGCATCTTATGTACATAAGGATAAGCCTAACGTACGTAAGGCAGACATAACTCACGTACATGAGAAATATGTGTAAAGTACGTGAGCTGGGTTTCTACGATGATTCACGTACGTGAGGTCGGGATTTTCAGTTCCAGAACATGATTTTTGACTAGTTAACGTACGTGACCTTGATCCTAACGTACATGAGGTCCTCCTAATGCACTTTAACCTTATATTCACGTACGTGAGATTCTATTTTCTATATATATCCGAAACCCGACCATTTCGTCCACCATTTTCATTTTTCACTCTTTCTTACCTTCAGATCGATCCTCTCACTACCTCATTGCTTGCCTAGTGTTCCTAATCATCTCTGGAGGTAAGATTTCAGTTCTAATCACCTCTTTTCATCCATTTCATGCATTTAATTTCAGAAATCTATTTTTGGCCGAAATTGAAATGGGTTTCAGATTTTGCATGATTCTGTTGAAATGGATGTTGTAGGATGTTAGATTATGGTTGTTGGAGGTTAGATTAACATAAATCTAACTTGAAATCAGAAGAATCGATGAGTTCTTTGAATAGCTAGGGTTTAGTTCAGAGTTTGGAAGCTCGACATCTAGGTGACTGGATTGCAGCTTCAGACAGATAGACCTTGTCTCCTCGAATTATATGTTTTTGTTATGCTATCACCTTAGCATGTAAACCAGATTAATTAAAGGATTGAGAATCCTAAAATCTGGTCTATGTGAGGACTTGTTTGTTATTGATTGGTTTTTGGAAAACCATTTGAATTTTTGGAAAAGAGTAGTTGTACTCTGTTTTGAAAGATTTTGCACTTCGGCGAAAGATTATTTGTTTTTGAAATAATATAATTTGATTATATTATATTTTGAAATATTTCAGAAAGAAATTCTGAAACTCGTTTTTGGTAAAACGATTGATTGTTTGCATGATTGGTTTTGAAAATCATGCCAGTATGAATTTGATAAATATTTTGGAAATCATACTTTTATGAAAGTATGTTTTGGAACTCGATATATAAGTTGTGTCTTATATATCCTTTTTGGATAAACCCGATCGTATGACTTTTTGTGATTTGTTTTATTATACCCGGTCTCAGGACTGTTTGTTATTTTATTTAAATATATACTATGTATATGTTTTGGAGACGAGACACCTCTGCTACGAGGCATATAGCATTTGGTATACCAATGAATGAGACAACCCAGCTACCAAGGGTGTCGGTAGCCATGTTGCCTGACGAGACACATGATTTGATATTGATAGAGGCGGGTCCTCATCACACTATGGCTGGTCCACACTTTTCGTGATTGGTGGCAGAGTCAACATCACACCTGTTTATGCCTAGTGATTGGTGACAGAGTCCACATCATGCTTGCTTTGGTTCTGTATCTGCATTTTATGTTTTTGACTCTGGTATTTATGGACTACGTTTTGATTTTTAACGGTGGTGGGACAAACCTCAACTAATGGCGATGGTGGGGCAAACCTCATGAGTTGACTCTAGGCGAATCCCACGTCTACAGGTTGAGTATAGACGAATCTCACACCGATAAGATATGATTTTGAAAATAATACTATTAGTACTATGATGTTTACAAGACAAAGTTTTGATTATGAGGTTTTGTTAAGAACTACAAAGGTTTTGAGTTCATGTTTTGCTTTGTTATTGAAAGTGCATTGGTTTTGATGGATTTTAGAAATATTCATGAAAGTTTTTGATAAACTCATGAATGATTTCGTGTATGTTGTTTGCTTTGATTGCGAACGATTTCGAAATGAATTTCTAAAGGCTATTATGGTATAACGTGTATGTATATATATATATATATATATATATATATATATATATATATATATTGACTATATTTGCATGTTATATTTTCGAACTGTTTTCAAAACAGTCTTTGTGAGGCACGTATGAGGCAATCTGGAGTGCTTTCCCTCATTGGGTTGACCCCATTTTCTTTGTTTGTTTTGTCCCCTGTTTATTATCATCTTGTAGGTGACTGTTGGGGATTATGATCGTTGACATTTGATGCTCAATGAGGTTTCTTGACGTTATAGTTAACGCCCTTTTGATCGGGCCCCATTGTATGATTAGTAGAGGCTCCACATCTGCTTTTATGTGGGTTTTGTTTTAGTTTTTGTTATTATTTTTGGTATTTCAAATGTTTAATTTGAAATTATTTTCACACAAATTTATATTACGTTCTGTTTTAATAAATGATGTTGAAACCTTTAATTGGTTTTTATCATATTTCATTAAATATGATTTTGGGTAATAGTCCTGTATATGGAAGCTTATGCGAGATGAGCCGGGCTCACATAGACGGTTCACCTTGTACGCCGGTCATGATCCCGAGAATGGGTCGTGACAATGTCCCTCTGGATTCAGTATTCATGATAATGATCCCTTATCGTTTGACTAAACCCAATGTCAATGTCAAAGCCCTAAAAGAGGAAACTCTAGCCTGCCATCAGTCTTCTAATAGATCTTTTCATCTTCCATAAAATGATACGTAGTAATTCAACATCTTATTTGCTCATTCAATAGTTCAAATAATAATGAGTATTTTTAAAAGTTGAGCAACTTAACAACATTGGAAATTTAAATAAAAAACTTAAAAATTTGTTCAACTAGTTTCATTGTTCTTGAAAGAACAATGATTATTTAGGTAGAAATACAATATAAAATACTCATGAGGAGTAGTTCAACTAGTAAATAAACAATAATTTATAAATCATATTTAGGGTTTAAATCTCATTGGTAACAACTATAAAAAAATGGAAAAACACAATATAAATAGACGTAGGATAAGAAGCAAAAAAAAAAAAATGATTCAGCATTCACCTGACCCCTTGAAATTTAGGCAACATTTAATATAGGCAGTGGTGAAACCAAAAAATTTTGCAACCAGGGGCAAGTCTAAATTTAAGAAAAATTACAACGAATAGATTAGGATTATAGTGGAGTAATAAAAAGACAAGGCTTTAAATTAGCCAGTAAAATATTTAATCAGAACAAATAATTTTACAAACCAACGCCAAACTTAATTCTACCATAAGAAATTCCATTATTAAAAGAAGCCTATCAATGTTTTAGTAATTGGAAAAAATATATATGAGCTGAAATGAACAAGATATAAACCTATTAGATATATATATACGTAATTTATATATCAACAGATAAGGTTTTTTTGAATCAAGTGACTTTAATTTATCAAGTAGCAAAGCAACACCATTTTATAAATTCATGGAAGAAACTAAGGAAATTAATTAGAAGCAAAGAAACAAGTCAAACTTGACGACCGGTATTTTTTTTTCCTTACTGAGAAAAAAAAGGCTAAAAAATAAATTAAAAAGAAAACAAAGAGACATGAGAAGTGATGGTGGGTTGACCTCAATGAGATTATATACAGGAGAAGATATGCATGAAGATAAGAGAAGAACACGGGGATAAAGGAAAATAAAAATAGTCGGGTTTTGAAATAAGCCAACAAAGCCATGCAATAAAATAATTGTCGGTGGAACCAATGATCTTCATCCAAATCCAATATATGAGCCAATGTGTCTTGAGCATGCACAGAAAGATATGGAAGAGACCATGGAGTGACTAAAAATGGTTCCAAAACAGATTAACCAGGTCGTTACGCCCTCCGCCCCAAAAGGGGCGGAGTTCATAAATTCCTAGGATGACACTACTCCATCCTATGGTTGTCTCGGGCGACAAGAGCCGCCGACACCTCCTCTTTTCATTCCGCCACTGCATATAGGTGCCTATTCACAACATAAAACTTTACTTACATAAAAATTAATTTTCAGTTGATTTCGTTAAATTTTGGCGCCATTCATCCCATCAAAAATAGCGACAGAAGGCCTTTGGCGCCACATTTTGTGAACGACCCTTCGTTGCAAATTCCACGCTAAATGCTTGGAAATATGTTGTTGCTAAATTGTGCGATAAAAAGGTGTTGAATGCATCGCCAATTGGTGTCGAAATTTTTTGTTATCATAAATTATGTTAAAATTACCTTTTCACCCTTTAAACTTCTCTCACTAAACTAATTTTCTTGTTTTGTATTGATATTGAAATTATTTCTAGTATTAAGGAATCAAGAGTTTGATCTCTAAGGGTCCTAATGTAAAACTTCTCTAACCGAGTACTATATGCAATAAATATTTGCAAAATGTAAATTATAAACGATATTTTAATAATAAAATTAAGTTATCTTATATCAAACCACCATCATATCATAACAATGCATGAATATAATCAAAGAGAAAGGTCAAAAGTTGATGATGTGGCATGTCTAATCTTTCTCTATAGAATTTTCATGATTTTAAAAACTTTCAAGTGTTCTAATGGTAATTTACGACAATCCTTTAGAGGACAACAAGGTGACGGTTCGGGCAATCCTTTCAATTTGCATCTATGGTTGCCACCGTTTCCAATTCTTATTAATCATCACGCTTTTCATTCGTTGCATGATGTTTTACGAAGACGAAGAAGAAGAATTAAAGAACCACAAGTAAATAAAATAAATGCCATCTTGAAGACTTCAAGGCCTCACTCAATTCCGGTAAAAATTCACCGAAAAACCAATTCAATTCACAAAATAATAATTTAATCATTTAATGACATATATAAAATAGAATTTGATAAATAATATATTGATATTAAAAATAAATTATAATAAATTTATTTAAATAAATGATAATAAATGAGATGAAATTTTTCTATATTATTTTAAAACAAATATTTAGTACATGAACACTTATATATATAAACACGCACACTAAAATTAGAGAACAATCATTTCTTTAAATATAAACATATTAATTAGTTAGTAAAAATAGATATTTATGGCTTATTTATCTTTAATATATATTATTTCTCGATTTATTAAATATCTCAAATATTTTTCAATAGAATATTTTAACTATTAATTAAACTAAATTTAGTATTTTTTGAACAGTGAAACTAACTAAATTTGGTATAATGGGCGGATAGGGTATCTTCTCAAAAGTTACTTATTGATAATCTTATAGCCGTTCATGGTACTTCTTTAGGTTCTAATTTTACTTGGATTGATCAACGATGATTGCAAACGTATGTTACAAGACAATTATTGTAATATCCCGCCCATTCCAGCTATATTTCCTATAGCGATTGGAGTTCCGATTGATGATCGTTGATGCTCATCCTCATTGAGATTGTTGAGTTTTGATTGATAGTCGATAATGCTGATGAGCATGTAAGGTTTGTGTTTTGGGACCTTGAGTAGCGAGTTTGAAGAGTGGATAACTCGAGTTAGAGTAAGTTGTAACTCGAGTTGTGTGACCCTTATACAACTCGAGTTATCCAGAATTGTAACTCTATTTAGACGAGGTCCATATAACTCGAGTTAATCATTGTGTAACTCGAGTTATCTGTGCTAAAGTGGAACGATGCGTTTCGGTGTTCTTTGTGTTTAAAAGACCCAAACCTACCGAAATTGGTCATTTGCTCAAATCCATTACTCTCAGACACTTCCAATCTTTCTCAAGTTGTTCCTCAGCACTTCCTTTGGGTTTCTTGAGGTAAGATCACGTTTCTTTCCTCATGTTTTCTACAACATTATGCATACTAGGGTTTTAGGTTCAAATGGGTTTGATCAATGTTTAGGGTGATTTTGAGAGATTCCGTATTGTTTCGAGGGATTTGAGTATATGTTTGTGTTCAGGAGGATGATTAGAGTAAATGTAGTTGTTTAAGAGTGATTTTCATCGGTTGATTTGAGTGTTTGGTCGAACTAGACAATCTGAGTAAGTAACTTACTTGAGTAAACATTTTGGCTAACTCGAGTAAGATATGCCCAGATTTATTAGAGTTAAATTTGGGCTAACTCGAATAAAACATGTCATGATTTACACGAGTTATTCCTTGGCTAACTCGAGTAAATCAGACCACATATAACTCGAGTTAGCTCTGACTAACTCGAGTAAACAGTGGTTCTGATGGATCAAATTGTGCTATTTTGTAATTGGTGAATTCGGAGAGTCTGATGACTAATTTGGAGATTTTTACTGCTTTGAGGACTATTTGGTAATATGTCAAGTCTTGAGGACTAGAACGTATTTTACATTGGTCGGAGACCAAACTGTAATTGTACGTGGGTTTTGAGTTTTTGGTCAAAAGTGATGGATTCACTTTCGGATTGGATTTTGAGCGATCTTTGAGGGTTTCATATACATATGCACGCATTTTGGGTACAGTCACAGTACCAGTGTCTCATACATCATTGTTTCTGATATACTATTATTTTTGATAATTGTTTCAGCTTCCTGCTCTTGTCAACAGGATTAGCCATCTGGCAGTGGTACCGAGTCCTAGAGCTTGGACATCCAGGTGAGTGGATGACAGTTTCAGACACATAAACTATGTCTTGAAACTGATTATGTTTTTGATGTGAATAACACATATTTGAAACCAGACTAATATAAGGATTGGTTAATTAAATAATGGGGTTATGTGAAAACAAATATTCAGTATTTGTTTTTGGAAAAGAATTACGTATATATATTGATATATATGTTTTGAATATTTTCGATGCTGAATGCATGGATTGTTTGAGATAATGGTTTTTGATTATGAGACACATTTGCTACGGGATGCATAGCCTTTGGTATA
>CAODLS010161146.1:0-11001 GCA_948243855.1 Flueggea neowawraea | reverse complement strand
TACCTATTTTGAAAATATTCTGAAAGATAAGGCCTACGTGGCATAGTTTTGGATTTTAATAAGAGTTTCGATAAAAGGATTTGGATTTTGGAAACATTTAGTTCAACCTAAAAAGGTTGAGTATTGAAGCTTCGATAAGATAAAAAGGTTTTCGAAAGATTTTGCTTTGGTTTTTGGAGAGTATAAAAGCTTTAATAAGAATTTGGAAAGATTCTGGTTTAGTTCAGAAAGATTTCGTGCATGTTGTTTGCTTTGGTTGCAAACGATTTCGAAATGGTTTTCGTAGAAACCATACTATGTATATAGTGTATATGTATGTATACCTTTCGTATACCTCATGTGTTAGTTTTCAAATGGTTTTCAAACCAATCTTTGTGAGGCACGTATGAGGCAATCTGGAGTGTTGTCCCTCATTCACAGGGTTTGACCCTTTTTCTTTGTTTGTTTGTCTCCTGTTTATTATCATTTTGCAGGTGACTCTGAGAAATTTTGTTCGTTGACTTTGATGCTCAGTGAGGGATTTTGATGTTGCGGTCATTGCCCTTTTGACTGGGCCCGTTTGTCTGATTTGTTAGATGCTCCACACACCGGATTTCTGTGGGTCTTGTTTAGATTTTTTGTTATTTTGTTTCTGACATTTCAAATGTTTTAATTCGAAATTAATTTCCGCACTTAATGTTATAGATATTTTGTTTTTAATAAACAAAGTTTATATTTTTATTTGTTACTCATATTTATTTAAATATGATGTTTGGGGTATAAGTTCTGTACTATGAGACTTGTGCGAGATGGGCTGAGCTCCCATAGACGGTTCACCTCGTACGCCGGTCATGGTCCCGGGAATGGGTCGTGACATAATGTTATTTTTATATAAATAATAAAAATTTTAATAACTGTGCGTAGCACACGTAAAGTACTAGTTAGTATTTTAATCGTAGCATCTCATAATTTTCCATATGAAACATATCATTAAAAGAAAAAAAAATCAGCAATAGGGACCGAATAGGTTTAAATATGTGAAATTAGGGGACTCAACTTAACAAAACCAGCTTTGTCCACTTGTGTGTTGATAGGAACCAACTAAAGGCTTCCTTCTGGTCCTTATAAGAAGCTTTTTCCTTCGTTTCTAACGATGATCCTTTTGTGTTTTGTAGCATAGCATTGGTATATTGTTTGCATTAGAAACTTGTTAGTATATACATACGTCTTGTAACGGCAAAGAGAAAACAATATACAGTGAGAACCAAACCAAATACGTCATGATTCTTGCATTTATGCTGATTATAGGGCTTTTTGTTTTTCTTGCCCCGTTTGAGATTAAAGAAATCTCATAATTTATTGAATAACGATACATAATCACTTGAATTACACTCTCAATTTTATATGTAAGAGCATTTCTTTAGAGAAATGGATAATTCTGGCAGATATTATCCATGAGATTTGAATACGAAACTTAATTTACAAAGACTGGTAATATAATAATGAAAATCAAGAACATTTCTAATGGTGTGCGTAACAAATTACAGAAATGGATGTTAAATCCGCCACTTTATAGATTAAGAAATGGAAGTAAAATCAACTACTTTATAGATAGATTAGATGAATAAAGATTTAGTCCAATCAATTATAGAGGTAATAAAAAGTCAAAACAAAAATATGATTCTCGCAATCAATTTTTCTCTTTATCGATATCATCCATAATTAAATTATATAAATAAGTAGCTATTTATGGTAAAAGAGTTCTGAATCTTTAAAAATCCCTTTATATTAGGACTTTCAATTTTCAAAGATAATGCGTATCCAAGAGATGCATTTGGATAGAGAATGAAATATTTTCTTAAAATATATTAAAGATTAACAAGAAAAAAAGCATAATGGCTGCGATTAAATGATATATATTGAAGCAACTACAATGAAATTGCACCACACAGTACTGTATTCTTCTATGTACTCATAATAAATTAAGCAGTACAAATATTACACAAATATCACACTTGTGATTAGCAAACACGACACTTTCGACACATACATTATATATATGTATATATCTTCTCCACAAAACCATCACCTGAAATTAGTCCCAACCAAATTTGGATCAAAACCGGGACTACTCGGGACTGTGCATGCAGAGAATATAGGAATTACAAAACCCAACCACTTCTTTACGAGAAGATTCTGACCGTCCACTTGTCAATCCACTTTCATGCATGAAGGGGAGAGAGTGTGTTTTTGTGTATTACAGAGAAACGTGCGAGTTCGGTTCGGTTTGATTGGTTGATTGGTTTTAGGCAACAACCTTTTTAGTTGGTGGTGTTGCGGTTTTGGGTTTGGGTCTGATTGGTTGGGGTTGAAGAGGGGGTGCATTTAACGGAGCCGGAGAATTTGCTTGCACACTTCTCTGCGACTTTCCTGGTCTTTTGTTCTCTGATTTCTGCCCTGGTTGCCGTACCTTCACTCCTCTTATCAACTGTAAAATTATTTATTTTTTCTCCAAATTAGCATATGTTAATTTAGACCCAAAATTAGGGGAAAAAAACCCAAAACATTAAAAGAGGAAAAAATGCATACATATTTGCCACACTTGACATCAGAGTAGATGACTATGAAATCTCCTTCTTGAAGTCCATTTGTTCTCACAAAATCCCCTGAAATCACCAACAATGACATTATCAAAACGTTATTAATATAAGCAAAATATAAAAGAAAGAACATTACAAATCCAGTAATTACCTGTGTTTTCAAGAAGATACATCCTACTTTTATTGTTGGGCCAGAATCTGTAACTCCAAGATAGAAACAAGCAAGAAAAAAAAATCAAAGGTTTTAGTATGACAAGAAAAAAAAAGAAAGAGAAGTATGAATAGAATAATTTCTTTTAAAAGAAGGCTAAGTAGATAAATAATGTCCATTTCAATGGTAGAATACCTATAACGCATGTTCCATACACGAGAAGTTCCGATATCTTCCATTGCTATTGATATCCCATCTCTTGCCCCTAGCTCTGGCAAATGTGTTTCTGCCTCTTTCTACGTACAAGAAATTGCGCACACAAAATTAATTTTGTAAAAATTACAAATCAAGACCAATGTTATTTTCAAAGAAAAACCATCTAAGAAATTAATCACAACATTAATGAGATTAAATCAAAATTCGGTACATACCTTTGGCAACACAATCCTTCCAAGATTGCCCACATCGCTTTGCTTCAAAACCTTTTGAAGAAGAAAGGTCAGATTCTTCTCTGGCTTCCATCCCTACTCATAATTGGATCAACACTAATAAATCATCCATCACAAACTACATTAAATTGAATTACTTATCAAATCAAAACAAAACGAGTTAATTAAAAGATCCTAATCGTTGTAACCGACCTCTCGTCTATCCGATGATCCCACTTGCCTCTGATAATTCTGGCTCTGCATGACCGGCCTCTCCACGGTATTAACCTCCGGTGTTGGTTCCACAGGCATCGCCGGAGCCGTCGAAGCTGTAACCGGTGTGGCAGCAGGTGGGGGCCTGTAAACCCAATTGGGAGGATTAGGTTGGGCCGCCACAGGGGCGACATTGTCGTTCCCGATTCTTGCATGTTGTTCCAAACCATGGTTTTGGTTCTGATGGGAATTATGGTGTTGTTGCTGTTGGTGGTGGCCCCTGTGGTTTCTATGGTGTGACATAAACCTTCTTTGCCTAGCCATTCTCTTCTTCCTGGCCTCCTTCGTCGCAGACGGCCCTAAACGGACCAATCTATCACCAACATGACCCGGAAGATACTGATACGGGTACTGATTCCCATACCCAGCATAAGCATTCGGGTGGGTCGGAACTTGTTGCATGTTGCTATCTCCGAAAGAGGGATAATGAGAGGCCAAAGCAAATTGTGACGATGGCCAAGACTGCGATGAATCAAGCATGTGGTAATCTTGTGAAGGAGGAAATTGATGACTATTAACATTTACAAATGGGTCGCCCATATACCCAAGAACCGGTTGAAAAACAGGCATAACAGGGGCCAGTTCAAACGGTTGCGGGGGTGGAATCCATGGACACTGACGGAAACAAGCCGCTGTTTCGTCGGGGTGGAGGGAATTAGGGTTGCAAGGGTTTGGAATGAGGTTGCTAGTAGTAGGGTTAGGGTTTTGAAGAGGGTCTTGAAAGGGGACGTTAATGGAAGATGAAGATTCTCTGAGTCGTCTTCTTCGAAGATGGTTGGTTTGAACCCATTCAAGAATAAGTTTCAACAACTGTTTCATCCCTTCTTTGCCTCCTCCTAACCGCCTCGCCGCGCACTCTATTGTTGCCTTCTTGATCTTCACTCTCCTCAAATCCTCCGCCGAAACCGTCTCTTTGTTGCTCTTTAACCACTCTAGAAACACCATTGCCAAATCATCCGACTCCATGGCGCCGCCTCCGTCTCCTCCATCACCACCGCCAACACCACTTTGCTGAATTTCTGTATTAATCTTGTCTTCTATCATTATCTCTTGATCTTTGTCATTTCGCAGCTGTTCTTGTTCCATTTCTGGCTTTTCTTCTTGCTGAAATTCTTCTAACAGATTCTCATCAGCCTGAAACATAGATGATGGGTCAAAGAAATCGTTGTTCTCGAGTAGATCCATGTATCCAAAAGTCTCCATTACATCCATGCAATCAACACCATCAATTCCTTGATCAGACGGCTGAGGAATCTCCATGGAAGCAGTGGAAGACAAAGCCCCCGTCTTTGCTTCAACTAAATCGTGATGTTCAACTTGATTATGATACTCCCGAGGATAACCGCCACTGTTGTGCTCATGATGGTAATTACAATTGTTGTTCCTCTTCTCAAAATCCTCCTCGGCGTCTGACTTCAAGACTGCCCAAGAAGCGGCGGAAGAGGAGGAGGAGGAGCCAGCGATGGACTTGAGAGGGGCTCGGGTTGACGAAGAGGACGAAGAAGACGACATGCAAGGAAAATCAGGGAGAGAAGGGAAGTTACCATAGAAGATAGAGGCATCATTTACATCAAGAAGATCATTTCGGTCACTATCAAGCCAGATGTCACCATCTTGATGATGACCAATCACTTGTTCTTTATGCAGATCTTCACCATGGTGATGATGAAAATCCTTCATTTCTTATACTTTTCTATTTCGTTTTTCTTTTCTTGGTGAATTAAAAGATGAAAATCTAGATAAAAATAAGAAATAATGCAAGTTGATGGAGTTTTGAATCTACTCTGTTGGTTGCAGATAGATTCAGTGGGAAAAAAAGTAAATCAAAGATAAGAAGATAGGGTTTTTTTTGTACGGATAAGTGCAACTATGAAGGCTGTATCTGATTAAGGAAGCAAAATGGTCCACTATGTGAAAACCTTAACAACTACACACAGATCCAACATAATCAACAGAAACCACCTGCTCTATCTACCAAAACTCACCACCACCACCAAAACCAAAACCACAGCCGTCACCACCACCACTTCACTGACAAAATTTCTACACTAATAATACCAAAAAACCAAAAATTCTTTGAAGAGCAAGATGGAAGAAGAAGAGATTGAAGTGGAACTATAAAACAAAGAGGAAGAACCAAGTAAGGACAAATGCACATGTTTGAATTAGACATATCTTTTAAAAGAAAAACTCAAAACCCCCATGTGTGTAGTTGTGGTTTTTTCCTGGAGAGTGAAGTGAAATTTCACAAACATGCAGAGCCCTTTTCTACCCTAGTTTTCGTCAGATAAAATCAAACAACGTGTTTTGGGAGTTTATGCAAAATTCAATTCACATACAACAGACAGATACAGAGAGAAAGACAGAAGAATTAAAAGGGTAGTTTTAGAGGGAGAAAGAACAAAGGAAAAGAAAACAAAACCTCGTGCCACTACTTTCTGATAGTGACTCCGGATTTTGTGCCATCGGCCATACGTTTCTTCCTCAGTGGTGCAACCAAGCGGTGGTTTCAGCCTTTGTTAAATAGTGAGAGAGAGAGAGAGCTTACAAAATGCAATACAGTTCTAGTGTGAACAGTTACGTCTAATAATCTTACACATATGTCTGTATTATCGTCAAAGATTGTTTTAAATTTTGTGCTTGGATATTTATCCCTTGTTTCTGATTTATTATACCTTCAAAATCGAAATATATGTAATCTAATAAAACTGGAGGTTTAATTTTTATTTAGATACATTAATAATGCAAAAAAATTGAGGATTTGATCAAATTGGTTAATACATGGCATGGTCCCAAACTATAATTTCATAAATATGATCTTTGAACTTTTTACATTGATATACTAGCTTGATTCTTCAAATCATTAAAAAAATTTAAAAAATAATTAATTAAAAAGATGATAAGTTGACGATCAAATAGAATTTAGATTTTACTGCAGTTATTTTAAAGTAAATAATCTATAAATTCTTAGAAAATCTCATCGAAAATTAAATTTTGAATTTTTATTCATTAAAAATTATATAAATTGATTAAGTCAACTACCGTAATTTTAGTTTAAAATTAAATTGTTCTTGATAATTTAAGCGTTAATCGATAGTTTTTCTTTTTGAAATTAAGTAAATAGTTCTCTTTTGGTTAACTAGCATTTTTTGTACAAGTGTTGCATGTTATTGAAGTGCTTTTATTTAAAATTTAATTATTTTTTAATATAAATATATACTTTTACATTTTGGTAGTCAATTATATTGTATACAATAAGGAAAAAATATTTTAATTATAAAAAAATTACTCAGAAAAAATCTATTACTTTTGAATTTTAATTTGTTTGATAAAAAATAAATTATCTCATGATAAGGTAACATATGATGACAAAGAATAACAATCCACATAGATCTTTTAATATTTTTAATTTATCAACGTAAATTAAAAAAATATTCTATATTGCTTTGGAATTGAAATACATTCTTATTGTCATCCGTAACTACAAAGTAGCTAAAAAACTATTGGGATAATTTGTGGAGTATTTTAAAATACATATCATGTAGTCTATTTTGATAAGAATGAATAATGATGATAATTAATTTTTTTTAATTAATTTGACTCTTAACAAATGATTTAGAAGTATTTACAAATAAAAAAGAAGGATAAAAGTGTCCAATTTTTTTTTACATCCGTATATTTATATATGTTATGATTAATAATAACATACTATTTATTGGAAAATAAACTAGTTAGATCCTGAGGTTGGCCTATTCTGCAACTGCATTCTCGTGGTTTAGAAACCCTAGTAATTAGTCCCTACCATTAAAATGAGATTAACGAACTTTACAGAATTATGAAATTTTAAAGGCCTAATACATGTGAAGCCCCTTGAACTATCACGCTTCATACAATTTGCCCCTTCAACTTTGAAAATGCTTACGGATCCCCTTGAACTTGCAAAAACCACTCTTATTACTCATTGCACGCTAACATGGCAATTTCAGTGTCTTTCAATTGCTCTAAAGTGCATTTGATCATTTTTAAGGTTGATGTGGCGGTATTTTATACATTAAAAAAACTTAAACCAATTCAGATGTTTTAAACCAACCTAAACCACAAACCAAATCATTTATGCTAACCCAATTACTCTCACCTAAACCAGTCCCCTCTGTTCTCGTCTCTAATACTCCACCCACCACCGGCAATTTCGTTCTTAGCTATGCAAAACCAGGAACACCAAGGCTTGCCTTCTCCTTTTGTGTTATCGTCCCCATTTCCAACCATGAGAATACAAATCACAGCAACACAAGCCAAGACCAGACTGAGCTGGAAATTTCCCTCTAAAACCCAAAAAAATACAACAATTTAGATCAAGATATTCCCCTCTGAAACCCAGAAAATACAACAATTTAGATCAAAAATTCCCTTCGGCCATATCATAATATCACAAATTCGATCATCTTCATTTCAAAAAAAAAAAGAAAATACAACAATTTAGATCTTAAAAAAGGGAAGAAAAATCCTCTTTAACAATTTAGATCATCTTCATTCACAAAAAAAAAATCTAAACAAGAAAAGACAAATCCTCTACAAATCTCCGTTCAACCAACAATTAAAACAGAAAAAAGACATAGACTGATGGCGAGCAGAGATGACGGAGATTGGCCGGACGACGACGACTGAAGATGAAGCGAGTAACGGCTTGAACGTGATGCGGCCGGAGGTGGAGCGACTTCAATGATAGACGACTAGAGATGGAGCGGGTTAAACGAGATGTAGCGACCTAGACTGATGGTGACCAGAGATGGAGTAACAGTGAAGAATAGAAAGGAAGATCTTGATTTTCAGAAGAAGAAAAGTGGTGAAGAAGATTAGAGGCAAAGAAGATGAACGGCATGAATGAATGTTTATTTTAGGGTTTTGAATATAGTTAGTAATTTTTGTTCCAAAATTTCCCTTCTGAGAACATTGGTGGTTTTTGGTTTGGTTTGAAGATGGTTTTTGATTTTTGTTGCGTTTTTTAGTATGGTTTGAAGATGGGTTTAGGTAACAAAAAATCTCACGTGGCACATCAATATTTTTCACATTAGATGTGTGTAATTCATCCTTCTTTGTTGTGACTAAAACAATCCATAAAGGGGTTAGTTGATTGTCGTTTTGCAAGTTCAAGGGGGTTCGTAAAAGGTCAAAAAGTTCAGAGGAGAAATTGCATGATCAATACAAGTTTAGGGGGTTCACATGTATTAGGCCAATGTTAAAAATATCTATCTTTTTAAACTAGGCCTAACAAACACATTTGTTTGCACTCCTACATCTCTCAAACTTAGTCATCCTCTAGCTCTCTTCTTCTCTCCCTCTCACAACTTAACAAACCGTCTGTTAATTATGTGAACTGGAAGTCGTGCCTATTTAGTCTCAAAAGGTATCCAACCTGCGATTAACTCACTGTTCTTTGCTCATATACAAACTAGAGATGTTGGCTTGTTGTTTGTCAATTATTGTTCTTTTTGTTGTTTTGAATTTTAGTTGGGTGTTTATTATTTGCAATTAGTGTATATTTCTAATATGAGAAAAAGAAAAATATTAGTGGCAGATGACTGGAGTTGAGGCAGTGGTAGTGGCGATCGACTTGGAGTGGTGATGGTAATTGTGGTACAATTTTGAGATGGTTATAATGGAGCATCGATGGTGATGGCTTGGGGTTGACTTTCGATATATTATGGTAAAGGATATTTTATATATTAATTTTTTATCTTATGTTTATGGACATGCCATCAATTTTCTGAAGGACCTATAATGATTAGTAAATGAATGGACTAAACTGTCTTTTTAATCGAAAATGCAAGGGATGATGAATTAGGATTTCAAAATATGAGGATGCATTTGTAAATTTTGCTATATCGCAGGACTAAATAGGTACATAATTGTTTTGATCAATAAAATAAGTACGTAATTACATTTTTATTCTATTAGAACTTGTGGTTATAGTTCATAGTCTAGAGGTGTAAAAGTTGAACCGAAATTGGCGAATTGGACTGGAATCGGTCAACCAAAACTGGAGGGTTACAATTTAGATTCTGGTTCGACTCCTCTAAAAACCGTCGAACCGTCAATTCGGAACTGGTATGAACCAACGGTTAGAACCGTTATCCGACTTTTGGAACCGTAGGTTCCAATGGTCATATCTTTTTTTTTTTTCTTTTTTCTTCAACTCTATAAATACTCTCACATCATTCCTACCAATTTTACATCATTTCTTCTCTCTCAATGTCAATCTCTTCTACACTCTCACTCTCTCAAAATTTCATTTTGCTCTAAATTACTCTTATTAATTATTTATATATTTTATTATTACAATTATGTTTTCTATATTTCTCGAAGTTATGTTTTGCAATTATATTTTTTAAATTCTTTCTAGTTTTTTGCTATAGTTTAATTTAGTTATTTTGTTATTTCATTGCATTTAATTAATATTTGCATATTTATTTTAGAGCAATTGAAAATTTTAGTGAAAATCAAAATTTTGAAAATGTTGAAGTCCAAAATATTGAAACTCAAGAGAGTCAAACTCAACCAATTCTCACCCAAGGAGATGGGGAGAGCGGGATGAAGAGTTTCTAGTTCCGATATTTTTAAAATTCATTTTAAGAAAATTCGTAGTGGTGATAAAACATTTAAAGTTTTTTGTAATTATTGTTCGAAGGAGTACTCGTTCAAACGTGGAGGGGGCTATGGAACATTTCAAAAACATATAATAGTCAAGCATCTGGAAAAGTGGGAATGACGAAAGAACAAACACAACTAACTGGGTTTGCTTCTTCTTCCTCTTAACCTAGTTTATTTCATTATAATCATAATGAATCTGTTATGGATTTTGTTGAAATAGTTGTTGTTGATAATTTATCATTTAGTTTTACTGAAAAATTAGAATTTAATAAATGGGTTAAAAAACATTGCCAACCAGCTTATAAACCAATTACTAGACATTTAGTTAGAAAAAATTTACTTTAATTGAATAAAAACCAAAAAAATAAAATAGTAAATTATTTTCAATCAAATGATATACATGTTTTTATTTATTCTGATATTTGGAGTGATCATACTTTGACGCATTCATATATAGACATTACATGTCATTGGATTGATAAGAACTTTATTTTGCAAAAAAGAGTTTTAGTATATAGATATTTTAATGAATCTCATTCCGCATTAAATATTTGTAGATTAATTCATACCATTTTAGAAGAATATAGGTTGGTTAATAGATTTTTTTTTCAATTTCATTTGATAATGCATCCGCTAATAATGCTTGTGTTAACGATTTAAAAAATATTTGTCAACTGAATTTTGGTGGGCGATTTTTTCATATGCGATGTATTTTTCATATTTTAAATTTATGTGTTCAAGATGGTTTACAAGTAATGGTGTTTATTGTCACGACCCATTTCAGGGACCATGACCGGCGTACGAGGTGAACCGTCTATGGAAGCCCGGTCCATCCCGCACAAGCCTCATAGTACAGAAACTTCTACCCAAATATCATATTTAGAGAAATATGAAAAACAAATAAAAGTATAATCTTTGTTTA
>CAODLS010161116.1:0-10839 GCA_948243855.1 Flueggea neowawraea | reverse complement strand
ATGTCGGAGTGGGAGAGCTTGTCAGGGCCTTGAAGTGACAATAGAACATCGACGAAATCTCTGATTTCGCCTGAATTGGGAGCTTGGTGTTCGGAGATAATCCGGTTGACCAACTTGTTAACTTTAGGGACAAGTTTGGAGCATCTATACAGGATTCTTTGAGGGTCGAAATCAGAGAGCCAAGAAAGATGGTCGGTCAAGTTAAGTGTTCCAAGTAACTCGTACCCTTCATCAACGAGTTCTTTCAGTTCCTCAACTTCATCATTCCATTGATGAAGTCTGTATTGGCGTCCAAAAACAGAGCACATCATGTTATTAAGTGATGCCCGTTTAAGTACGCCACGGATATTCCCAACACATTCTTTCTGGTCTCTGAACATTGCCACCATCTGAGAAGCGATCACTAGTCGCTGAGACTCAGAGACTCTGATTTGTTTCGGACAAAAAAGATGAGTAGCAGCAATTCTTCGAAGGGTTCGCCAATAAACACCATAAGGAGCGAAACCAATAGCTCTGTTAAACATAAGACTATAAGCAGACTCCTTAACAGGACGATCTGCAAAAGCAGAACTGTTGAGAATTTCTTTAGCAACGTCAGGATGACAAGAGACAATAGCACGAGTTTCGCCGAGGCTGAAAGCCATGAGCCTCCTGGCGTTGCATGCGGAGGCGGCGGCTGCAATTCGGTGGTGAGCGAGGGAGTGCATGAGAGTCATGCTGCCAATGAAAGGGAGGCCTCTAGGGCCGGGAATTCTTCTTGGTTTGGAAGAGTAATAATAAAGGGAGGGGAAGTTGAGGAAGAAGTACTTGCCCCAGGCTGGACCACCAGGGTGAGCCCAGTAGAAAAGGGAAATAGCCAACCAAGTCAGACCCATGAGTATAAGTGAGCATGCAATGATGTTGTATTCTGTAAAGGCTCTGCATTTGGTGTCTAACGCAAAGATCCAGAGGTTATCTATGTTGCTTGATCTCATGTTGCGACCTTGCTTTCTTACTATAACACTCTTTTTTCTTTTTCTTTGATTGTTATAGATTTTTGGGGGCTGAAGAATCCGGAAGGCATTCTTGCCATATATATAGGGAGAAGTCCCTTTTTCTAAATTTTTTTATTTGTGTATAATATTATTATTATTATTATTTGGTGTCTGTAATGGTAGAATCTACTTAACTTTGTAGTTCGTATCAGTCAATCAAATTTAAAACTTTATTAATTCGGTAGCAAAACTCACTGAATTATGTAGTCCTCTTAAAGGTTGAAACATACAACCGTTATGAATGCCTGGTAGTAGGAGGGTAGGACCGTATAGAATGTGAATATGGAGCTGCGCCGCCACGAATGCATGACGATATATCAGAAAGGTGACATTCAAGAGTGAGGCAAGTGAAGAGCTGAAGTCCCGTCGGATCATGTGCTCCTTGCTGAAGTCCTCCCTGTTGGCTTTTCTGCCGTACATGTATGCCAGTTACAACACTGAACCATCTTAATTCTACAGTTATTATATTGGTGGAAATTTTATCAACCGCGATCGTTGATCCATGACTGTTCATTCAGAGAGTCTTGATGTACTATCTCGAGTGATAACCGAGTGATTAAAACGCTACTTAATTTTTATGGATTCTGCTTTAGTTTCCAAGCATTTTTTAACTGAGAATAAACTGTCAATTATGGTACTATCTCCTCTTTTTCCTTGTAAAAGAAAAAATACAAACACTCTTGATGGGTGTCATTTTCTTTACTTGTATTATATTCGGCATTAACAGAGTCATGATTATTTTTATTTATGGATACTGTTGAATAACGTCACAAAAGTTAATGGTTATTTTAGTGATATACCGATGAACCATTATTAAATTAAAAGTTTACTTATTTATTTTTTTAAGAACTTAAAAAGCATTATAATAAAACTATATATATAGAACCTCATATTATAATAAAACTACAAATATAAGATCTCATCGGCTCTGAAATCATGGGATCCTAGACCCCTAGATATGTCCCTGTCATATGATGTTTAGTTTATCACAAATTTATAGTGGTAAATATTTAATAAATTATACGATGATAAAATAAAAAAAATACAAGTGTCTTTTGACTGAAGTAAACTATGCACTTAGTGGTATTATATTTTTACTCTACAATATTTCATAGCTTTCATTTCAAAATGAAGGAATCATATACTGATTCAACTAATAAATAATATAAATAATAATAAGTTGGACTTACTAACCTTGATTTTAGAGAAAGACAACAAAAACCAACAACAGAGCAGAATCAGATCCGATGTTGGTCTCACGAGCAAACAACTGTTGTATTGCCGACGAGAATGCTCATCTCATTTGCAGTCTAGATGTCATGTGGATCAAGATCACCACGAGATGAATCATGGTGCAAGGAGATGGTGGAAGAAAGATAGAGGGAATGATGAGAGAGGGGAGAAACATTTTCTTCCTCCCTCTTTTTTTTTTCTCTTTTTCTCTCGCCCTTCTCCCCATATTTATAAACCCATAATCGGCCTAACGGGCCTATATTCAATTGGACTTACCAGTTGGTCTCAATTTACGATCCAAGTTTACACATTGACTTACCGGTTTGGTTTACTCGTCATGGACGAACCACTTTTTTCAACACAAAAAAATACCTTTGCACGACAAAAAATTATCTTATACTTATGGCCCATCATTTAAATACCATGTATCTTGTTGAAAATGTTATTGCTATTCATATGGACTTAAAAAAACTATTTAATACAAAGAGAGAAAACCGTTGCCATTACAATTCCAAAAATACCGTCTACTTCTGATAAATAAAAAGCGCACCTCATCCAAAAAAAAAAACAGCGAGAGAGATTACTGATTTACTGGTATTCCTTGACTTGTTTACTGATAAGTCCATATCAAGTGCGTGGTTAACTTAGTAACAAAAGAGGTGCATGGTTTATGCACAGAAAGATAACCTTTTTCTTCGAATTTACTTAAAGTCAACAAATATTTATTGTTTTTTTAATCCGAGACGTACATCTTGACTCAATACCTAATTTTGAATATCCACCAGTTTAAATTATGAAATTTCTGATCATTTTAATTCTGATAATTATACATATTTTTTATTTTTATTCTTTAAAAAATTGGTGCCCTTACATAATGTTTTACTTTGTTAACGATGATTGATCGGAATCATCGATGTCAATTACCTCATCAATCAGCGACGCGATCGGGCATCAATTTAATTGTTTAATTAGAAGTAAATGGGCAATTTCATTGTCAAATGATATCATGTATTCATATTTGATTAGAAGTTAATTAAAATCCTATGAAGTATGAATCATGTTTTTTAGAGTGTTTAAATTAAAATGAATATGAAGTAATTGACAACACAAATCCACGATTTAGATGTTAGATGTCATTCTTTGTGTCCATTTCTAAAGAAGAAGAAAACTAGAAGAAAGAACTTTTTTTCTTTGAAAAATCTGTGTGAGTAATTAAATAAAAAATAAACTCAATCAAACCTGTAAATAAGACAGGAAATACAAAACGAATTGTTTAATTGTCATTAACACTAAAGTCAACTCTTAATGGATATAATTAAACTGACTTATAAAAGAAAAGTAAAAGCAGATGTTGTGGGCTCGTTCAATAGTAGTATTAAGTTGGGATTTTAACACATACACTACTAAAAGGCAAACTAATTACACATATGCACCACATTTAAAAGTCTTGCAAACTGTATGAAAATTAATATCATGTGTCCCAACTAATATGCGATTACACAATCCTTAAATTAAGGACACAAAAAAGATATTAATCTATAAAAAAAGGTATAAACCATATCACTAATTGTAATGATGGAAAATATCACCACTTACAATTATGCAGGTAATAAGAAACCTAATGACAATAAAAAAATATCAACACAAACGATTAAATGGAAGAGAATTTAAAAGAAAAAAACAATTAGAAAAATATTAATCAAATCTTAATCAAAAAAATCGAGGAAAATATTAATGATATTCAAAAATATTTATACCTACAATATAAGGCAATGATAACAATATTCATAAAAGAAATATCATGAGAATAATACGATAATGAAGCATCATAATATTATGTGTACATCAAATATAATATTACAAGATATTAATTTTAAACAAAATTTTAAGCAAAAACTTTTTTACGGAATTTGAAAGTTAATATTGTGTTACTGTTACATTTATATCAATTTGTTAGAAAAGCGTTCTACACATGATAGGTGAACCAATTCCGGTGAGTTAGTTGGTAAGCCCAATTGAGTAAGATTGAAAGAATGAGCATCAGGTTGTGTAGAAGAGCCATGAATTGTTTAAGATGCCCTTTAAACCCTTAAGAGAGTTAATCTTCCTGCAACAGACTTTCCTAATATGAAAAACCGAAAATATGCTCTTTATACAGAGACCGAGAGAGTGACGACTTCTTCAGGAAAGAGGAAGAAAAGAAAAATGTTCTTCTTTCTTCCCTACCAAGTCCTGTAATGATCGAATGCGGCATCTAGACTGCATAAGAGATGAGCACTTTTGTCGATAACAACCCGCTTGTGATTTGCTCACGATACCAGCAACAAATCAAATTTTGTCTGCTGCTGCCCTGCTGTCTTCCGCTGCAATAGAGGTTAGTGAGTCG
Organism: Flueggea neowawraea; assembly: GCA_948243855.1. Taxonomy (NCBI): domain Eukaryota; kingdom Viridiplantae; phylum Streptophyta; class Magnoliopsida; order Malpighiales; family Phyllanthaceae; genus Flueggea; species Flueggea neowawraea. Next base: position 6,186 of record CAODLS010161116.1, on the reverse strand, counting down.
AATCCGCCCTTTCTATTGATCGATAAGTAAATCGATAGTAGCTTTTTTCACAATCTAATATCAATGTATATCAATATAATATTGAGAGATATTAATATTACGTGCATATCAACATAATATTACAAGTTATTAATTTTAAGAATATGTACTAAATTTAGATAAATTTTCTAACATGTTGTTTTCTCCTTAAAACACTTATAATTGTTTAATACTTTAATATTAAAGAGTATATTATAAGTTTTCCACTAAATCCTACCAATTTAATAAATAAGTCCTCGTGAATTAAGTAACGTTATGGTAAAAGAAAAATACTTACCTAAATTTAATACATGTACACTAAATTAATTAATTTTTGATATGTATATTAATTAATAAATTATTTAATTAATTTATTAATACACTTAACCGGTATTAATTTATTTGAAAATAAGGATGGAGCCTGAAAATAAGAAGCGAAGGCGCGTGGGGAAGGGTTGGGACAAGTTAACATGGGTGGCAGTGAAAATAAGTTAGGAGTGAACGACGCGTGGGTATCGTGTGGCGGGACGTTGTCGGGTCCTGAAGAAGAGGGTCCACATGAGACCCATTCGCAAATGCCCTTCTCACTCAGTGCTTCAAGGCATGGCCCTAAAATTATAGGACCCATTTATCACTCCAAATCCAATACGAACCATCGCGCCACGTGTCCGTTTCATGCAATGTATATGTTCATGATTGCGACAACTCCTCCTACGGCACATCGAAGCTTCTGGCTGTTGTTTATAACAGCTGCTCGCACGTGGCATTCCCTTCTCTGGCTTAAATTTTTTGAAAAAAATTCTTAATTATATTTAATATATAATTTCACTTATAAATTATATAAATAAATATTTTATTTAAAACATATTTTTAGAGTGGATCAGTGTGGTCCAATTATTTATATTTTATTTTTTAATTTATATAATGTATGGACGATATTATACATTAAATATAAGTAAAAATTTGCAAATTTTTTCACCACCCTCTTTTCTTTCTTCCTTTGCCAATCAAATTTGGCACGAAAATATAATTTTACTTTTGCTCTCACAAAATATTTGTACTAAATATTAGTTGAATTCTAGAAGATTTTGGATAACGGGTGTCAAACCAAAAAAATATTTGTGCTTAATTTCCTACGGTGCCCTTGTGCTTTTGTAGTTATGTGAGGATAAAATAAAAATGTATATATTTACCTCAGACAGCACACGTGGTACGATATACCGTGTCTCAGGGCATAGCACAACAGGAAAATCGTTTATCGCCGACCCCACTACCTCAGTGGGTCCCATCTTTTTTTTAGGCACACCAGACTCTGATAACTATTATTTCCTCCGTCTCAAATTAATTAATCAATTTTTTATTTTGAGTCTCAAAAATATATGTTGATTTCTAAAAATATATTTATGCGTCAAATGTTTTTTTATCCTCATTAAATAATATTGTTCTGATAAAATTGTAGTTAAATAACAATTTTTTTATCAAAAATTTCTAATTTTTACCCAATAACAAAAATTTATCTAGACAAAGTTGAAAAAATAAACAAAAAGTACATTCGTATAACTACTTTAATCGTAATTTTTTAAAAATAATATTTGTTCGAAAGACCTATCAATCTGTTAGAGTTTGAGTGACCTTTTTATATCGTGAGGTCGTAGTTTACCAAATATGTCCGGTGCTTTTGATTGTAGTGGTTGAAACACTTGCATTTGGAAAATAATTTACAGCCCCTAACCATAATTTATACATCTTTAAATTTTATTCCTCTAGATGTAAAAAATTTAGGAAAAAACATTAACCAAAAGAATTTATATATACTTAATTTACTTAAAAGGTAAAAACAAACAATATTATCTCTGTATCTGTTTTGGAAAAAAAAAAAGAGAATAGGGAGTGAAAAATTCTTCCTTTTAAATTATTGTTTGGTTTGGAAAAAATAAAAGACTGGATCGACGGATTCCCATCCATCATTTTATCTTATTGAATTTTGTTTCCCTAAAAAATGGAGGTGGAAAGAGAATTAATACATAAGAAAAGTTACGAAAATCTCTTTCTCCACCTCTATTAATTTTCTCTTTCTCCCTTCGGCCATCCTCTCCTGAAGGGCTGCATGATTGTGAGACGAGCTCTCTGAGAAATTTCTTTTTTAAAAAAAAGCTGAATAATAAGGAGAAGACAATTTGACCAACAAGGTCTTTGATCATAATTGATGTAGACAGAATTTCAGCAACACATCAATTTGACCCCACTTGTTTATGGAATCACAGATCGCACACTTCGTGAAAGTAGCGATAACTAATCCAAAATCATCATACCATAAACACGCACATGCTCCATCTTTTATAGATATACGTATTATTAGCCCATTTTAAATAATTTCTTCCCACAATTTAACTTCTTTAACCTTTCTTATTAAACTGCAATATTTTTCAATCAAAATTTATAATTTTATAATTAATAATTTTTATTTACTTATTAAAATTTTTTACAATTTTAACAAGAACATATTACACATTTAATAACGATTAAGGAATGTTGCAGAAGCTCCTTCAACTTTTTTATTGTAGGAAAAAACTATCCGCCCATTTTTATTTTATTCCCCAATTAATCATCGCTATGAACAATATAATATTTACGCTAAAAGTTTAAAATTTATTGTCCTCCTGATCACTATAGTCTATAAGAGATCAAAATATGATTATTTACCACAAAAATTAAATTAAATAGAAAAATATAATTTCCCGGAAGCTAGTGAAATAGCTTTCATACATGTGGATTACTTGAACACAGGGGTCCTTAAAATTGGAAGAACAAAGCAAGTGTCCATAAACAAATGATTAATTAGATTAAGGTATCCAAATAAGGGATTTGACTAATAATAAAAAGGCGACCACAAGCAAAGGCTGTACACCTATTCTTGCTGTTTCCTGCTGGCGCTGGGGGAGGCCATCATGTTTAATTCAAGGAAATTTCCCGCGGTGGTCACTAGTTAAGTATTGGGGTTCTTAATTACCAACCAGAAAGCACTCTAGTTAACTAATTAATTGTTTCATCAACCTATGAGACAATTATCCGAATCTAATTAAGATATGGCTATGTCTGGTGGATGTATAATTGGATGGATAACTGCTGTAAAGAAAGAGACAGGTTGCCTGTAGCGCTTACAACAGCGACCACCGTATTAAACACGCTCTGAATATAATTATGGTAATAACTAACTAACATTAATACTAATCTATGAATATTTATATAAGAGATATATAGCCAATGACTGAGCCATAATGTTTCTAATCTTTCATTCAATTGAAAATTTCAAATAGTAAGGGACAAAATTGTAGCTTGAGAAGGAAATTTCCTTGGACTCGAAGGAATCGAAGAATATTGAACTGCTCCTCCAATGAAATCTTCTCTAGTTCTCTTATTGGTTCAACTGTTAAAAAACTGTTTTAAGAGAACTCTAAATAGTTAATTGAACAATTCTGCCATGGAAATCATCCAAGCCCAGAAAATGTACAGTAATATATACTTTTTTTTTGTCAAAATTATCAATTTATTCTGTTCTGTAACTGCAAATCCTATTAACAGTTTTGGCATTTTGAATCTCAAATCTTCAAGCCCATTTCTGAGTCAAGGCCTACCTTCGCACGTCGCATGGCATAATTACGAGGCATATCATACGATATCTACCTGGTCAATCCAAATTTAATGGAAAAGGCTAGCTAGACAAAGTTTCTTTCATTCAAAAGGTGGAGTCATGCTTAATGTGGGCACAAACTTTGACACCAAAATTCATGCAAGTCATCCACGTTAAACAAATACTCCATGGTCAAGCCCCTATTTTATTTTTAGTTTATTTTATGTAAAACTTTCTGATATCTCTAAAAGCACATTTGCATTATATCCATGGTCAACCTTTAATTGTGAGTTGATGATGACGCTAATTGCGTTCAAATAATGAAACTCCAAACCGTTTAGTTAGGAGCCACGTAATTAGGAAAGTCGTGGTAGAATAAGTAAGTCAATTGATTAATATAGTTTAGTGGGATTGTTATAAGGCCTAACCCACTTGGGTTAAACAAGATGGAAGATGATTGGATTCGATGCCATAATCTAACAAATTAGTTTCTGACTAGCTTTGGTGGGGTGGGGTGGGGTGGGGAAGGTCTAGCTAAAGATTCTTTATTTTTTAATCAATACATCAAATCCTTTTATCAATTTTGAATCTTTGAATGAAGGAGAATATTTATTTATTTCTTCAGGCATGCTTTGAATCCGTGGTCCTTTCAAAAGAGCACAAAATTTGTTGATGGATAACACACTGCAATTGCCACTACTTCTCTATATCTTTTGACTGATACAAGTAGAATAGAAGGGCAGAGAGAAGTGAAACTGGGTCCTACATGTTGATTTGCTGGGTTTGAAATATCCGTTTAAAAAATTAGATATTTAATCCAGCAGTGTAATTTTCACATTTTCAAATTCGTTATTTTGGGAAAGTTTTGTCAATTTAACCTTCCCATAACAAGAAAATTATAAACATGGCCGATCAGATGTTCCTGTTTGTAAGATCTACTTAATTTCTCCCACATATTCTTCCAAATTAATCTACGACATTAATTCTTCTCTCTGATTTACACAATTGTTTGGTGGACAACTTAAGGTATGTATTATAATGATTAATTAACAATATCATTATCGAGTCAGTTCTTCGTGTCAGCAAATCAATTCAAACCTAGCTAATTACAACTTGACTAGGAAAACAAAGCTAAATGATCACAACATACACCTACTAACATGCCAACTCAAATTAATATATAATGACTTAAAAGAAGGGTGCATGTATTCTTTATACCTTGAGAAGCATCCACAAATTTTGTTTAAAGAGATCAATGAATTCACTGAAGTTAATTTTATTACTAAAGAATTGAGAGTTTAATTTTCAATGATATCAAAAGAAAATTTTCTTTAGAAAATTTTAGTTGAAGGAAAACTTCTTATTTTAGAATTAGAAAAAATTTAACACTCGATGAGAACTTAAACTCTCATATTACGAGCAGATGCTAATAAATTTCAATCGCTTAAATCAAACTTGTTTAGCAAAAGCATATTCCACAACTTTGTATTTCAATTTAATTATTTTAGCACTTCATAGGAAACGCTATAGGGTACAACGGAAGTGATGAAACCAACTGGATAGGAAATAGGAGCAAATCTTTGACCTCATATTCCATCTTCCTTGAAGATTTGATTCGAGATGAAAGTAGATTATTATAGTGTTAAAATTCCATATTTTGGATAATAGTTTTAGCAATTTTATTTGATGGATTCACCTTTCTTTTGCGAGTTGCATTGCATGCACCCATGAACAAGATTTAGATCTTTTCTTTCGAAATTATGTATCATCTAAAAGATTGGTCCTTTTCAGATATATATTGTTATTAAACTTGGTTGGTGCAGAGCAACTCATTTAGGGTATCATAGATCTACCAAAACTGATTGACGAATATGCCAGTTGCCAACAAGCGCCACATATATATATAATTCATTCATTAATAAACCAATTATTGTAATTTTATATTCATGAATCGTTTGATCTCATAGTTTTGTTATCTATCCCGCAACTTTAAATTAATTTTGGTTTATCATTGTTTGAGGTTATAATTTAATCTTGACGGTATCAATCATTAGCCGGGAGCTAGCGGTTTCATTAGCTTTAGTCACCGGGTGGCGATCGGATATTTACATATCCATGATATCCATAAGCATTTTTTATTTTCTAGATTTAGTGAAAGTTGTTTTTCATTTTTCGATGAACCTTCAATTCAGTAAGAGTCGATGATTTAAAATCTGAAACACAACAGCAGTAAACTGAAAAAAAAGAAAAAGAAAAAAAGCTTTGAATAAAAGTGAATTTATTTAACTTTTTTATTGTCAAAACATATTGTTTGCATTTTTCTGTGAGCAAAACAATAGCTTAGAATAATTTTTTTTCAGGAGAGCTTGGAAGAAAAGTAAAGACGATTACCGTCTGCGGGAGAGTATTTAAGATTCTGGATAGCCCAACACCACACTAGGATAGTTCTGATGTATTTTAAGATTGGGTCTAATTCAATTTTAGGAGATATTTTGTAAGAGAAGGTTTGTCTCCAAGTTATAAACCCAAGAAACTAA
>CAODLS010161024.1:0-13488 GCA_948243855.1 Flueggea neowawraea | reverse complement strand
CGGCATGAAACAAAACACTTTAACCATGAACAAAATCATGTAAAACAGTTCGGCAATATTCATAAACATTCAAAAACAAAATCAACATTGCACATGAATAATTAAAACACACCTTTTAATTTAAACATGTATTTGACAATGTCAAGAAACACCAAATTCAGATTCGGTTTTATACTCTTAAAACCCTAAACAAGTTATGAATAACACCATTAATTAATTTAGTTTTGCTAATTAATGTTATTAAACATATTCGGCATAGGCAACACCAAATCAAATTCAGCATGATCATCCTAAACCAATTATGAATTCGGCAATATAAGAAACATCATAAACGCATTCGGTTTTAACCATTAAACCTAAACCAATTATGAATCTTCTTATGTTAATCATATAACCAATCTATAATAGGCATACAATTCGGCTTCAGCCATAATAATAAATTTCCATATTAGTTTTAAACCATTTAAAACATGCAATAGACCGAATTTCAACATGGCAAACCGAATATAATCAATTATATTAAGCATCCAATACTCTCTGATACCACTGTTGGGTTTCTTATGCGACTAATCAACATTAAACGCAGCGAAAAACACAAGAAACACGCTACAAGATCCATGTATGATAATATAATCTATTAAATAAAGTGCAGAATTTTATTACCTTTTTACTTTGATGGCCGAATTCTTTTTAGCACCAAAAGAGCCCGGACCAATTTGATCCCTTTCTCCTTAGCTAGTGCCGAATGTGATTGACTACAGGGACTGCCAAAGGACGACTCCCCTCTACTCACATACACACACAGATCTCTAGGTTAGACTACGTGTACTAGCACTCACAAACTAGCTTTCTTGCTTTTTAGGTTTCGGCTATGTGGAAGAGCAAAGCAAACCAATTTTCTTAGCAAAGCAAAACAATTTTCTTTCTCCTTATAGAATTCAGCTAGGGTTTTCACCAGAGGGAGAGGGATTTTTCAAAAACCCTAGGGTTTTTATGCCTTGTGTGTTGCACCACTTAATTGCCCAAACCCTAGAGTTTTATTTCAAAAATATAACCCTAGATATAGTTCACTAAGTGGCTGGCCATACTCCTAAAAAATAGGAGACCAACCCTAATTTAAAAACCCTTGTGTATGCCACCCCCTCCACTACTCCAAACACTAGATTTTATTTCCAAAAAATAAAACCCTAGATTGTGCATGTGTGGTCGGCCTCTCCCCTCCTACAAAATAAGAGAATTCTTCTTGAACAAGGACTCTCCTTAAACCAGAAAGCTTCTTCCTTCCCTTTTAATCATTTAATTAAACCTTTTAATTAAAACACATTACTAGGCTGAATTTCATAATTCTTTATGGCCTAATGTGTGTGCTGAATTTACCATGATCCCACCTCGTTATGTTTTATTTATCAACATAAATTAATGGTCCGATAAGAAATATAGTTTAAGTTCTAACCCAAATCTTTTTTGTGTACGATCCTGTATGTCCATTCAATGTTGGCAATGTGTCTAAATTAATTCAAAACCCATAAATCATAATTGGTCTCTAGCAAGACATTATGATGACCCAAATTGAAATGAATGTCAATTACGAATCAACATAACCTAATTACAACCTTATACAATCATTTGCCTCTCGATATCGGAATTAGCATAAGGCATGGAATGGGTCACCCTTATTTATGCTAAAACATTTCCTTAATCTATAAGTGATCCTGACTAAGTCAAACAAATGATAACAGTTATCACTTTGTTTGGGTATGGTCACACACTACTCAGTTTCACTAATCAAGTGGCCGGTTATATCTTCTCTCTCTTCGAGAGTGGCAATCCCTTCACTTCACTCATGTCTCTTATCATGACTCATGGTATATCCAATCATACCCATACTTGTCACTCATTACAAATAACATTAGGAGTACGTCAAAGTATACGAGAAATCACCCAAGAATCCATAGTGATTTCGGGTCAAGGGATTCAACTATAAACGTTGTATGAGAAATACTTATGACCTTTCAACCATGTAGTATTCTCATAGGCGAATTGATCCAAAACACTGTTCTCCAACATGTTCTATGTTCTTTGATTGATATCTCATATCCTATGACCAGTAAAACATGATCATCTCACAGAGTACATACTAGTCTTTGTTTATTGTCACTCTCATGACAATAATCGACTAGGGATATTTAGAATAATATTCTTTTATGCTTCAAAGTTTTACTATCCAAATCACATATTTAATAACTTAAGCAGAATCACTATTCATGGATGTTTTATCAAATTAAACATGCACAGGAATAATAATGAGATAAAACAATGCCTCATATAAAATATAATCTGGATACAATGCAATGGGGCTAGGGCTTACACTAACAACCTGAACCGCAACCATCTGGTTTTGGTCGGCCGGTTCTGGTTTCGGTTCAGTTCCAGTTTTCACCAGTCCAGTTTCGGTTCCAAACTAACACCACTATAACTCGCATTGTGTTTCCCATAACTCAAATTTTGCTTTTTGAACTTCGGTCTGGGAAAGTCTTCTTACTCGAGTTGGGAATCTTATAACTCGAGTTGTTTGGGCATTGGATAACTCGAGTTAGTGTTTCATGTAACTCGAGCTGCCTAGCCCCTATATAAGTTGGCTCTTCGATAACTCGAGTTGAATTTTTGCACCTGATGGTATGATTTTTGTGCTCTTCTTCTGGACAACTTTGGTTGCATGAGTTACTCGAATTGAAGATTGTGTAACTCGAGTTATATTTGATCTTCCATGCTTAAATATTGAAGTCTCAAACCCATTTTTGTTCATCATCAAAACATAAAGGGATCCAATTGTTAACCAGCCTTAGTTCAACAAGAGATTTATATCTCTTTATGTTTTTGGCATAGAGGGCTACCTCCTCATCTTCACTATCTTCATCTTCACTTTTCTTCACTAGTCACTTTCTTGGCTTTAAAGGCCAAGTTCTTCTCTTTTGATTTGACTTTGGAATTTCTTGTTTTCAAGACAATCTCATAGTTGATAAGAGAACCAATGAGAGCACTAAACTCCATAGTATTCAATTCTTTGAACTATATGATGGTAGTGGCCGTATAATCCCACTTTCTAGGTAATGAATGTAATATTTTCTTCATTTTTTTGCTACTAGATATTGGTCTACCAAAAGAACTAAGACCATTTGTAATTTTCACTAAACGATCAAGCATATTGGTAATGCTTTCTACATCCTTCATGGTGAATAACTCATAGTCATGTAAAAGCATGTTAATTTTGGTTCCCTTAACTTGGGTTGTGCATTCATGAGTAACTTCTAGCATTTCTCATATCTTTTTAGCATTCTCATAAGAAGATATTATATTGCTCTCTTCTTGATTCAAATAGCAATATATGAGTTATGTAGCCTTTGAGTTGAGACAGGGGGTCTTCCAATCTTCATCATTGAATTCAACATAGGTCTTTAGAGTACCACCTTCCTCCTTTGGAATTTTTGGATCAAGAAAAATGACTTTCCAAATGTCTATATCATAAGCTTGAACAAAAATAGACATTCTCTTCCTCCAAGAGATGAAGTTTGACCCATCGAACAAAGAAAGTTGATTGAGAGTGTTCCCTTCGATGTGGATTCATACATGTAAAGGCATCATGGATCTTTTACTCTTTGAATGTAAAGCGCTTCAAATAAGAGCCTAAAGCTCGGATGCTGATTGTAGATTTGATTCTCACACTAGAAGGGAGCTTGAATAGTGTGGAAAGTGAAGCTCTGAACTTTCTATAAAGAATAAGCAGCACAAAGAATAATAGTGGTTTGACCAACTCTTCGCCTACGTCCACTACCTAAGTCTTACCAGTTAGGATTTTCACTATCAATCAACCGAAATTATAACTTCACTTTCAAGACTAGTGAGAACTTTCATCAATTTCTTGATTCTTATTCAAGAATAAACCAACCTAAGGATCTACCATTGGTCCCACTCACAAACACTCTTAAAAAAATATTTTCTAGTCACTCCTTAATGATGAACTAGTGATACAAATAATAATTAAAGAAATTAATGAACAATACAGCTTGTATCAATATGAGAGAGAAAATGAATACTTTGATGATTGGTAATTGTAAGGAATTAATGCTCAGGTGTTACCTATTGTGTTTCTAACCTTCCAAGCAGGTATTTATACTTCTATTAGTGTTTTGGACCATTGTTAGACAAATTCTAGCCGTTGAATACTTAAGCCTCACCACTTAGAATTTTCACTATCAATCAGCGAAAATTGGTGAATTGTTCAACATGAGAAATTTATAAGCCCAATATGGAAATCCAAGAGTGGAGTGAATTGGATTTTATCTATAATTTTAAAAGCCTTGTAAAATATTTTTGAATATTTTTGTAAACAAAAATAGTAGCTCAATCCAAAACACAACCAACTAAAAATGAAAATAAAGAGATGAAGGGTTAGGAAAACAAAGCCCGGATTTATAGTGGTTTGATTCTCTTTAACATACTTCCATTCCTCTAGATCACTAGACAATTTTCAATCCACTAACTATTGGATCATGGGTGATCAACATCATGTTCCTTCTATATTTTGATGATGAACAAAAGGTTTTGATGATAAGAAAAATGTTTGACTTGAAGTGAAACATGTTGGAAAGCTCGAAATTGCGAAACAAAGGTCTACAATTGCACAACGTATGTTAGGAGTGTATAACGTATATTAAGGGAAGCAGAACTTGATCAACGTACATCTTGCATATGAAACGTACATTATATGGGTTTATAGCATGATCAACATATACCTTGCTTTGGTAATGTACGTTGTGAATGGTTCAGAAAGTTGTAGCTGCATTAAATGAACTCTGACGGCTATCTTCTTCAAGGCAACAATCATATGGCATGGAAATGCTATAAATACATCAAAAGAAGGCCAAATACATGTTGAAAAACATAAAAAAAAAAAAATCATTATGCCGAAACTCCTACCAATTTCAACCGTTAAACACACCAAATCAAGCTAGAGATCAAAGTTTAAGCATCCAACATTGTATAGGATAGAAACACTTTGAAACACTTTCAGAGTGTGAGAAGGATTTTTGTATGCCTATAGAAGAAAACATTGTATATGTTTGTTGTGAACATAAGGAAAACAACATTGTGAGGACCTTCGAGGTATTGAGTCAGGAATCAACCATTTTGTATTGGCTTTGTTAGATTGAGCCGGAATCAATCACTTATTGGTGGAAATCCTACGTGGTGAGACTTAGGTAATGAATGTAGGCAAGGTTGGTCAAACCAGTCTAAATTCTTGGTGTTGATTTATCTTTTATTTCAAGTCGCTTTCACTCCCCATATACAAATAAAGCATAGACCAAAAAATTTTCAACAATAACAATCTCCTCACTTGATGGGCAAAGGGAAGTCGTTACACCATTTCACAAGATCACAAGCAACCTTTACACCTTATTTTTACAGGCCTAAATAAGAAAACCAAACACCTCTCTTATTTTTAAAGGAAACAAACAAGGAAACCTATACTACCTTTCAAGCTTACAACCAAAGCTTGATTACAAGTGGATTCCTAAATTTAAAACAATATCATACACCAACCCCAGTAAGAAAATATCAAATCAAAGATCAGTTGGTATGCAAAATTTCAAGAACAAATAAAGAGAGAAAGTCAACAATCAAAGTAGCAAAGCTTTGGCACACTCTCAATAATGCTCTTACCTTCCCTTGTTTTGGGTGCTTCTATTTATAGGAAACCTATGAAAATAACCATTGTAAATCCCAATGTAGCAGATGTAGAAGAATAACAAAATTCTTATTTTAATGGCGTTAACCCATTCTACGTGTGTAGTCCGTTAAAGCCATCAGACGTGCATTGTTTTCCTCTGCGTACGTTACCTGGAATTCAGTAGCCACTGCTAGGAAAAATTAATCCACTGCACGCTTAGACGTCTCCTGCGTGCTTAGGAAAAACCTTCAATGTGCATTGTTGATTTCCAAGATCACATTTTTTATTCTCCACGTCAGTGTATTAGGGAATATTCAAATTCAATTTCCCGAGGAGAGTATAACGAATTTGTCAGCATCTAACCTCATTCCCATCTATGCACTTAGCTCCCAATATTATGTGTGCAGTGCCTTTCCATTGAAGATACCTCCTTTACTCAACAACATGCCTTTCCAGTATTAATAAACACTACCTTAGAGCATGATTGATTCATGGAATCAACTAGAAATAGAATACATATTCTATGTGGAATATGTATTCCTATGTTTGGTTGGTGGAATTGGCATTCCACATAATACGTATTCCACATTTTTTAGAATTAGATAAAAGTATCAAAATACATTAATCCTCTTACATTAATCCCAATCTGCAACCCTAATTCCATCTCTCCCTCTCCCACACTTTCTGCCTCCGTCTCTCTCAATCATGGTTGTTGCCTCTGTCTCTCTCAATCACAACTGTCGATGATCTCTCTCATTTGCTCTCTCGGCTTCTCCCAAGCCATCGATGCTCTCTCGGCCTTTCTCACCGGCGGCGCTCTTCGTCCTATTGTAAAGGTATTTGCTTTCCCATAAAAAACTAACCCATCACTCTACTTTCAAATGTTTTGCTCATTTTTTCTTTATCAAAACGGCTTAGTATCTCTGTGAATTGCATTGCAGTGATTAGGAAGTAAGACTTTATACTTTGTTGTTTATTTCAATGCTTTAATAGCAGACTCTATTTTGGATATGTTATGCACTCAACGTGTTTGATAATTTATCTGAGATAACAACGACTAATACAAATGATAGAATCATGGAAAAAATCATATAATGCCTTCTAGGATTTCACTAAAAGTGTATGTTCTTGTGTTGTGCACCTTTTTCATTATCTTTTCGTTCCTAGAATGTTAGAAGCAAACAAGCACAAAAGAAGTCAATATCTTCTAGTTTCTGACTAATGAGCCCTTTTTATCAATTGGTGGGAAACAGATTTGTGATGTTCGTATCAATTCTAATTATTGTTTATATGTGTGTAAACTTGTTTTGTTGCTTTGTTCAGTTCTCTTTGTTAAACTATTTAACTCTACCAAATCTTCTTTCTTTCTCTTAGATGTTGTATGCATTGTTTTTGTACTTATTTTTCATATATGGATGTTGCTCCACTAGAAGTCAGAATCAGAAGGATACATAAGGATACAGTTTTGCCTAAAACATGAGAGAGGATCTTAGTCGATGTTCCTTTATATTTCTCCACTTCATGCCTTAAAAGCGTCTCACACTCTCCCTCATTCTCTCCTTTCTTCACCACATGAATGTGTTCTTCTAAAGTAATGTTAGTTTCAATGGCCAACAATTCTTTGAATTGATCAATTCCATGTTGTCTGGTAATTTTCTTGGTTGTGTTTATAGGAGTTCTTTTCAGCCATTAGAATTTCTTTTTATTTGACTTACTTCAGTTTTTATTTTTTGTTGAAAGAGTGTTTTAATGAGTAATTTGGGTCAAGGGCTTAATGAGGTAGAAGTGGTGGTTTGAATTCAGAAATGAATTTTGAATGATATGGAATTGTTTACCAATCAAGCATTTTGTTTTTATGAAACTTGTTTTTTATGGAAATTAGAATATAACTTGTTTTATGTGGTTTATTAGATGTTCCTCTATTTTTTTTGTTTGTTAAACTTTATGAATGGTTTCTAATTATGTATATGTATGCCTTTAGTTATACAAATTCCTAATAAGTACTTTGATTTTTTTTATGTAGTGATGGCTCGATTAAATGTGGTCTTGGTTAGAGAAAGAAGGAGGAGAATGGTTGTTATGTGGACTCTTTGGTAACAAATGTGTTGTATTGTGAGTTGGTTTTTAAGGGTAACAATGGATTCTATCCATAAATCTAGACCTTAAATTAGGTTTATTTTGAATACATATGCAAAAAGATATTATATTAAAAAGCTTGCATATGGTGATAAGGCTCATTGTATTAGTGAGTTAAGAATATCTAAAAAAGTATTTCACAAACTCTGTGAGATGCTACAAGTAATAGGGGGACTTAGGTCAATACGTAACATACATGTTGATGAACAAGTGGGCTTATTTTTACATATTCTTGCTCATCACCAAAAAAATCGAACTACTCTTATAAATTTTGAAAGATCAAACGAGACAATTAGCCTATATTTTAATAAGGTATTGCTTGCAACTTTACGTTTGCAAGCCTATCTGTTGAAGAAATCAACATTTAATCCTGCAAACTCCACAGATGAATTAAATAATATTTTATAAATTTGTCATTTAACAATTTTATTATATTTTAATAATTTATTTTGTTTATCATTTATTAAGTTGTTTTGTTTATTTTTTATTTATTATATTTTATTTTTATGTTGTTTGTACATTTATTTAAATAAAATATTAAAAATATAATATTTATCTCTATTTAAAAAGTCAAGAATAAAATAATTTTTTAAAATAATTTATATTTTATTCTTTATAATATTACATTCAACAAAATAAAGGAATAAAATAAAATTGATATTACATTCCATCTACCAAATAATATAATAAAATAATTATTCTATAAAATAATAATTTTATTTAACATAAAATAACAATTCTATCACGTATCATTCTATTGTGCGAACAATGCGCTCTTTAGTCATATTCAAATCCATCAAACTCTCACTATGATCCTGTACACTTTTTATGAAGAGTTCATTACAACAACGCAATCCTTTCTCACATGTGAACTTATTCATGTGCCAACAGATTATGCGGATGCTATTTTTTTTACTCTCTCTCCTCTTACAATTTCTCCTAGTCAATAATCCTCGTAAATTATCCAGCAAAATTTGGTCAAAAAAAGAAGAAAGAATTCACTCAATATCCAATATTTATTGATTGATTTATTTATAAAGCTCTTTTCGGGGGACCCACATAGTTGTTGATATTACTTGTCCCATTACTTGCATGTTCTATTACACTACCCAAAACCTTGCTCAAAAATTATATATAAAAAATCATCCCAAAAATATCATCTTCACACACGAGTGAATATTTTTATAGATTTCCAATGGATGGTGAAGGACTAAATAAATCCAATAAATCAGGCAATTAATTCTATAATTTCCACAACTAAATACTATTACGGTAAATTAGTTGCAAAATCTGGGCTAATAATTCCAACAAAACCCGCGCGGTTTGGCCTACCAAGGTTTACCAAATGGCGTTTTATCGTTAAAAAAGCAGGGTTAGAAACTGACCCGAAACTAACCATGGTTAACACAACGTGTCTTCTCTATCTTATAAATCAACTAACTCATCCTAAACCAACGAGGGAGAGGCAACAGAAGAGACCGCTACAACAAATCAGTCTCTTTCTGTTTATCATCTTTTTTTTTTCTTTCGTCAAATTGTAGAAAGAAAGAGAGGAACGGACTAAGAAGGAATGGCGTTTTACGTTGATGAAGAAGTGTGGAAATGCTCAAAACACCCATCGAACCGACGCCGGAGCGGATTATGTCACGTTTGCCTCCGGGAACGCCTCTCGTCTCTCTGCCCTGATTGCGCTAACGTGCGTCCGTGCGCGTGCTACGCCACCACCTTGTCGTCCTCCGGCTCCTCCTCCTTTTCTCTATCTCGTTTCTCCGCCGCCGCCGGCGTCGGGCGCGTTTCCTCCGTCACTGAAAGGGAGCCCTCCTTTCGCCGATCGAGATCTCTTGCCGTCTCATTTTTCCGGTCGAAGCCCTCCGTTGAGCGCGAAGACATTCCCTCCACGAAACCTGCGCCGTCGTTTTGGACGCTGTTGAAGAGCAGTTTCAATAACGGAAGCAAAAGTAAGAGATTTGATCCAAATCAAAACGATGTCGTAATGACAATGGAGAAGCTAAGAAGAAATTAGACAAGAAGCAAGAGGAGGAGAGGGGAAGGATGATGAGGAAATCAAGGTCAGTGGCGGTGACGTCGGACTTACGAGTGGGTGACGTCAGAGTTTCATCTAAAGGAAGAGGCTGGCATTTTCCAAGTTCGATGAAGGTTTTTGAGGCAATCGATTTGAAGAGGAATGTCACTAGTGATACTACAGTATTTTAAAAAAATTATTAAAAATATATAAATAATTTTAATAATAATTAAATAATAATTATAATTACTTAATTTATTATAAAATTTAATAATATATTAAAATTAAATAAATAATTAAAATTAAATAATTGATGATTAAATTAAATAACAAAATTTAAAATTAAGTAATTTTTAAAATTATAATTAAGTAATTATTTTTTTAAATTAAATAACGAAATTTAAAATTAATTTGGATGTTTATTAAAAAAAATTTAAAAAATTTTCATTATAATACCCCTCAAATATTGCAAGAAAGGTCACCTATGCATAGAAGTTGATTATTATATTTCTTTTTTTTTTTTGAAATCTTCTTTTTTCCTTTTTTGACAGATTATAATTACTGTTTTTTTGACAGATGATATATACTGTTTGTACAATGGAAGAAAAAGAAAATATAATTGACAGTTAAGAGAAGCTAATAATTAAAAAATATTTTGTTTATTTTTTTTAATTTGGAACTGTTGGAATTGAGAAATTTGGTTTAATGCACTGTGTGAAAGTTGAAATTGATACTGATTAATGTAACGTAATCAGTTGATGAGAATTTTGGAGTCTTAACTGCCACATAATTGCTTGTACAAATATATGGCATCATAGTGCTTGTAGAAGGATATGGACCCACCTCTACATGTATGAGGTGGATTCAAACTGGACAAGTTGTTGTAAGACTGTTTCGACTTAACATTCACCAACGTGGGTGAGGATAATGCTCAAATCATGCGCATGTTTATTTGTGGTAGATTGTTGAAATAAACTGCAGAAGTGAATTGCAGAAACAAATAAGATATGCTTATCGATAAAGAATACTTAGATATTTAAGGATATATTGTTCGGTTCTTTATATGAAATTCCAAATTTGATAGATTATGGGATTTTCTCCGACTTTTCAGGAACCTTCTTTAGGAATCCTAGCGGTGATTATTTTCTCCAAACCCAACTGGTTTGATTCATCACTGGTCAGTTTTGGTTAAACTAGTGAATATACTGACCATATCGGTTTAATTGGTGGTTAAACTACTCAATAAAACAACCAAATCACTCATTGAAGCAAGACTGCTGGATGCATTTGTGCTGTTTGGAGACTACATTTTGGTTTCGAATGTATGGAGAACATAAAACTAGGATCAAGAGAGGTAAGGTAAAATGCATTATTATAGCAAACTATTGCCACCAAAATCTATTACTTATATAATGGCCAAAACCTCTTAACCATTCCAAGTAGAAATTTCACATGCTGCAAGAGTTTACAGCCAAAACCTGATGGCCAACCTTTCATCATGCTCCTTGAAACAAGCATGTTCTTTTCACTGTGTCAAAATGCTTACTCTCTCTGCAGATCCTTACCTGTCTTTCTTCGGATTCGTCGTTCAATTGGGGCAGAAGTTTACGGCGAGAACCAGTTGGGCTGGCCTTCTTGCGTGGCGAGATTCTTGATCTTTTTTTCTTCTCACTTCGAGGAATCAAGGCCATAAATCTCTTTCCCCTTGAAGAGTTGTGCATGTTCTTAAGGAATCTTACTGCTTCCCTCCTCTCCGACATCCTAGCACCCTTTCCTGGTGATCTTTTACAGTTAACCCGGTTCTCTACCTTTAGATGATCCCGCGGGATACCACATCTAGGCTCTGAGCAAACCCATTCCACTTCATTTTAGCCTATTGATCAACTTGGAGAATCAAATACGAAAGAATTTAGAGAGAGAGAGATTCTTACCTGGCTTCCCACGAGAATTACCATGAGTCGCATATGTGGATGATGTTGTGGGATAAAAAATATCTTTTTCAATACCATTGGTTTCCCGGCAGTTGTCGTCTCCTTCGCAATCTAGAACTTCCTTAACAGATATTTTCTCATCAGTCGGCACTGCGTTGCTGCAATTGGTTGCCACATGTGGCGTACCACCAGGAGCGTCGCCTCTAGACTTATCACAGCCTAAATTTCTTCCACTTTGTTCGTATTCACCAGAAATATTACATGATATTCCCTTATCTGCATCTCTAGTGCCATTTATCTGAATTCCTTCTAGCATTGGCTCAACCTCATCTGCATCTGTAGTATCCCTGATCTGAATTCCTTCAAGCATTGGCTCAACAGCATCTCTGGTTGCAGCGGCTTCACAGTTATCAATATTTGCTGCAGTTGCTGCTCCATTTTGATATGAAGTGGATTCACCATCAACATTCTCCAGAACAGATTTAGGCGATGTGTTTGAAATGATTGAATCTACAGAAAGCTGTTCCATTTCCATCATATTTGAAAACCAAGGGGTACCATCTTTGACATAGAACAAGATATATGCAGCTTGTGATAGCAAAAATTCTTCTTCAAGCTTCACAACCTGAAATGAAAAGAGAATTTTCAGATTAATATTTGAATTATTAAAGTTAATGTCCTTCAAGACCAAGAAACACATGCAAAATTCCAATTCAATACTCATACAGGATGGTTTTCATAGCATCACATAGAAATATGATTCTCTATTATAATGCCCCCTGTTCTGACATTGGGAATCATCTTTTGTCCAACAAAAGGTAAAACCTTGATCATAATACATCCCTTTGATAGCTCCCACGAAAATCATGTAAGAGACAAGGAAAATTGGAGAAATATGTGCTGACATATAGAGGTAAATAATTTTTTAAATTCACAAACATGACTTCCAGCATCAAACAAAATCTGAAGGATCTGGTCCACCTTTGATGTCACAGTTGCAAAGACAATATATTAATGATCATAAGAGAAGAACAAAATGGCTTCGATGTCTTCAAAACATGAACACACCGTTGAATTGTAACTCTGCTAGTTAGCAGGGTACTTGTAATGCAAGCCTGAAAGATGATAAATCAATACCAACAACAAAGCAAAGATTCAATCAAATGAGTTACCGCTGAGTCATCCATCTTGTGCCATGTTTCTGGTGAAGACCTAATGTAGCAAAAGTAGTGACCGGAAGTTGGTAGAAACCCATTATGCACGACAATGGCATACAGTTGATACTTCAACTCCATCTATTGCAGAGAACAAAAAAAATGATAAGCCATTATTCAAACAAAGGCAATCTAACAGTAGTGTTAAAATATGTTTCCAAGGTGAAATTGGTTGCATAAAGCCGTCACATGAAATGTCATAATTTTGTCTGTTATGCAGTGAATTGCCTGAACTGATTTCCGTTTTCAAACCAGTTAAAAGAATGACTCTAATTTTAAGTAGTATACAATAATAGACTAATAACACAACTCACATCGCTATCTGCAGAACTATTGGTGTATGGCTTCAAATCCAGCTCTAGTGGAAATTCCACGTGCTTGCCAATCTTCTGAACAGACGACCCATCACTCTTGAATCTCTTCAAATGGAAAGTCGCAACAAGAGGAGCCTGATCA